>CAUYON010167035.1:0-31399 GCA_963573935.1 Arctocebus calabarensis
GTGGCGGGCGCCTGTAGTCCCAGCTATTTGGGAGGCGGAGGCAGGAGACTCGCTTGAGCCCAGGAATTGGAGGTTGCTGTGAGCTGTGATGCCACTGCACTCTATCCAGGGTGACAGCTTGAGGCTCTGTCTCAAAAAAAACCCCCAAAATAATATAAAATAATACCAAAGGAAAAAACTAAACAAAGTAACAATGATCAAAAATTAAAGCAAAGTCACAATATTTGTATTGATCTAACAACCAGGTTTATAAAATTTTAAAGGGGACTAGGATCACTAAATAGTAGACGCTGCTATTTACTTTTGTTTTCATTTTGTTTTTTAGAGATGGGGTCTTGCTCTGTCACCTAAGCTGATCACAGGTCTCCACAACCTGACCACAGGTGCACACAAGATGCCTGGCCTACATGATGCTATTAAGATTTGATCTTAACCCCAAGAATACCGTTTTATAATAAGTTTTCACTTTTAAGTACTGTGTACTTTAAGTACTTGGTTCTCTTTACCAAGTAACCCTTCCTCATATCCATGTTTACTGAGAATCTACTATGTACCAGGAACTGTTGAGAAAAGCACAGCAGACAAAAATAAATTTGCCATCTTTTTTTTTTTTGAAGACAGAGTCTAACTCTGTCACTCTGAGTAAAATGTTGTGGCATCATCATAGCTCACAGCAACCTCAAATTTCTGAACTCAAGAGATTCTCCTACCTCAGTCTCCCTAGTAGCTGGGACTATAGGTGCCTGCCACAATGCCCAGCTAATTTTTCTAGTTTTAGTAGAAACGCATCTCACTCTTGCTCAGTCTCCTCTTGAACTCCTGAGCTCAAGCAGTCCACCCACCTTGGCCTCCCAGAGTGCAGGCATTACAGGCATGAGCCATGATGCCCAGCCTGCCATATTCTTTCTGGAACTGACATTCTAGTGTGGAATACAAACAGTGAACAAAAATGTTACTGTACGTTCACTTTTAAATTTTATAGTTGCACTGTCAAGCAGGTATGCACATCGGCCAGAAGTAATAGACCAAGGATTTGAATCTAAGTCACCTGGTACTCATGCTTTGCCAATGATATTTTAAATAATTAAGACCAAACTTCTTACCAAAGACGACTTAAAAAGCTGGATGAAATACTTGTTTAATTTTCTTAAAAGCATCAAAGCGATAATAAAATAGTGAAGAAACATCTGCCAAAATAGAGGCGAGAACAAATGGGCGAGAAGTTTGCTCTGCCCACAGAGCTTTCATCCTAAGGCACAGTCTGGGGAAAAAGCAACTTTGAAAATAAGCTATTCTTTCCATAGTTTCCTCCCAGGGTAGAGGAAACGAAATTCAAAGCCTGTAGTTGGGAATTCAGATAAACCACTTCTCAATTTAAAGCAGGTCTGCAGGGTGGGGAGAGAAGGAGAAGGCTACAGCCTCAGGCTCACAGAAAAGATCAGATCCTCTGGGCAGCCCAGGAAATGTTATGCTTTGGATTAAGGTGGTTCCCTAAACCCTGATAGGCTCAGCAGAAAAACATCTCTAGAAGGGCCAGCCATTATTTATACATATACATATATTCATATATATACAATGACTGATACCACCTAGGAGAATGGAGGCATCTCAGGAAAATAAGACATTATGAAAAAGAATAGCAGGAACAGGCTGGGCACAGTGGCTCACACCTGTAATCCCAGCCCTTTGGGAGGCTGAGACCCGAGTTCAAGGCTATCCTGAGCAACATGGCAAGACCCCATCTCTCTCTTTTTTTTTTTTTTTTTTTGAGACAGAGCCTCAAGCTGTCACCCTCGATAGAGTGCTGTGGCATCGCAGCTCACAGCAACCTCCAATTCCTGGGCTCAAGTGAGTCTCCTGCCTCCCCCTCCCAAGTAGCTGGGACTACAGGCACAACGCCCGGCCATTTTTTGGTTGCAGCCATCTTTGTTTGGCGGGCCTGGGCTGGATTCGAACCCGCCAGCTCAGGTGTACGTGGCTGGCGCCCTAGCCTGTTGAGCCACAGGCGCTGAGCCAAGACCCCAGCTCTTTAAAAAAAAACACACAAAAAAACTAAAAATTAGCTAGCTGGGGATGGTGGCACACACCTGTAATCCTAGCTACTTAGGAGGTTGAGGCAGGAAAATCGCTTGAGCCCAGGAGATGGAGGCTGCAGTGAGCTCTGATCGTGCTCTAGCCTAAGTGACAAAGTGAGACCTTGTCTCAAAAATAAAAAGAATGGCAGGAATAGACAAGAATGGCAATAGGTTCAGAAAAACTTTAGAAATGAGAATTCTTAGATACAGAATATCAAACAACTCCTTTTACTATATTCAGAAACATAAAAGCCACACTTTGACAATTTTGACAGGAAGCTGGAAACTAGAGAAAATGACATAAAAGATTTTTAAAAGAGTCAAATAGAAATTCTCAAACTGAGAAATACAGTCACTGACCTTTAAAACCCAGTGGCTAACTTAATAGCCAATTATCTCAGCTGAAGTGAAAATTAGTGAACTGGAAGATAGGTCAGAAAAATACTATCCCGAATTCAGCTTGAAAACTAAAACCAAAAAAAAAGGAAAATATAGAAAAGAAAATGTGTTAAAAGGGTCTAAAATACATTTAATTGTTGGTGCCCGTAGCTCAGTCAGCAGGGTACTGGCCACATACACCTAGGGTGGTGGGTTTGAACCCGGCCCAGGCCTGCCAAACAACAATTACAATTGCAACAAAAAATAGCAGGGCATTGTGGCGGGCACCTGTAGTCCCAGCTACTTGGGAGGCTGAGGCAAGAGAATCACTTGAGCCCAAGAGTTTGAGGTTGCTGTGAGTTGTGATAGTACAGCACTCTACCCAGCAACAGCTTGAGACTGTCTCAAAAAAAAAAAAAAAAACCCACAACCATTTAATTGACATTCAGAAAGACAGAGGAAAGAGATTTTGGAGCAGTGCCAATCTTGGCCAAGATAGCCAAGAGCTCTCCCAAACTGATGGTGAACATCCACTCAGACACCAGACATCATTCATTCATTCATTGAAACAGACTCTGCTCTCTCACCCCTGCAAGTGTGATGGTGTCATCACAGCTCACTGCAAACTCAAACTCCTGGGCTCAAACAATACTCCTGCCTCCACCTCATGAGTAGCTGGAACTACAGGTGCCCATCACCACACCCAGCTAATTTTTCTATTTTTAGTAGGGACAGGGTCTCGCTCTTGCTCAGGCTGGTCTTGAACTTCCGTGCTCAAGGAATCCTCTCACCTTGGTCTCCCAGAGTGCTAAGATTACAGGTGTGAGCCACCTCAACTGACCCAAAGTGGCCCTTTCTTACATAACCAAAACCACTACTGGTTTCTAGAACATTTCTAAACTTTTTTTTATTAAATCATAGCTGTGTACAATTAATGCAATCATGGGGTACAATGTGCTGGTTTCATATACAATCTGAAATATTTGTATCAAACTGGTTAACATAGCCTTCATGGCATTTTCTTAGTTATTGTGTTAAGACATTTGTATTCCGCATTTAGTAAGTTTCGCCTGTACCCTTCTAAGATGCACCATAGGTGTGGCTCCACCAATTACCCTCCCTCCACCCATCCTCCCCCCTGCCCTCCCCTCCCGTGCCCCTTTCCCCATATTCTTGTACTATAATTGGGTTATAGCCTTCATATGAAAGCTATAGATTAGTTTCATAGTAGGACTGAGTACATTGGATACTTTTTCTTCCATTCTTGAGATACTTTGCTAAGAAGAATATGTTCCAGGTCCATCCATGTAAATATGAAAGAGGTAAAGTTTCCAGCTTTCTTTAAGGCTGCATAATATTCCATGGTGTACATATACCACAATGTATTAATCCATTTGTAGGTTGATGGGCACTTGGGCAATTCATATGTTTGAATGCTTCGTGAAGTCCCATAATTCTCTCAATGAACATTCTGATTTCTCTCTCATTTTTTCTGTCTCATTAAATCTCTGTGTGAGCCCAATGCTTTTCCACCACTGAGATTCTTCCTTTTCCTGGTCTCATCTGTTATTAATACTTCCACTGCATCTTTAAGTTTTCTGATTGACTGCTTCAATTCCCTAAGCTCTGTTGTTATATCTTTTCTATATTCTTCATATCATTCATCTCTCATATGATTCTGGTTTTGGATTTCCTTTTGGTTATTTTCCAGTTTCTTGAAATTTTCTTCATTTTTTTACCATCCATATTTTAAATTCCCTTTCTGTCATTTCTAACATTTATTTATGGCTAGAATACTTTGCAGTAGCTACTCCATGATCCCTTGGTGAAGGGGGTTGCTCTCCTGGATTTTCATGTTGCCAGGATTTTTCTGCTCTTTCTACTTCATGAATGTTTTAATTTTTTCAGATTTCTTATCCTACTTTTTCCTTTCACTTCCTCCTCCTCCACTTTAAGTTGTCTTTGACCTCAAGTGTTGACATGTCCTTTGGTATAGGACCAATAAGAAGAAAGGAATGAAGAGCAAGAGGGACAAAATATTTAAAAAGAGTAAAGAAACAGAAAAGGGGAGTAAAAGGGAATAGTGACAAAAGAAGAGAGGAACACAAAGAAAGAGACAAGAGTAATAGTGTACACTATAGGGTACTTTCACCTATACCCACAAATCCCAGCCTCTGAAGAGTTGAGTTGGGTGAGTCCCTAAAGTCACAAGCTCTTTTCTAGCCTAAGCAGACAGAAGACCTCACCTCCACCAAATAGAGAAGCAAAATAAAAACAATATAAATCAAAGCAAAACAAACAAAAAACCTTAAGGGTTAAAATTGGGAGGAAATGAGCATTAAAGGAGCAGAAATCTAGCAAAAAATTGTGCTATTATTATTGAAGAAGTAAGCAATGAATAATTATAATTACAAGAGATAAAAATAGAAAGAAAAATCTAGGGGAAAAATAAGTTGAAAAAATTTGTTTTAAAGGAAATGTATATGTATATATTTATCCTGCCATATATTGCCACAAGGTGATCTTGTGGACTATAAGACGCTAATCATGACACTGATATGGCTGTATAAGATGGAGTCTTGAAGCCTCTGTCTTGCTGTGGAGACTCAGTCCCATCTTCTTGACTTATTTGTCCTCAATTCCTACAGGGTTGGGAACCTGAAGCTCTTCTCAGCCTGCTTAATAAACACTCCTCAACCTTTCCAAACTGTGCCCCTTGGCTCCATAGTGGCTTTCCTAGGAAAGCATGTCACTAAAATCTCCCCATGAATGTCTGTCCAGCTGATTAGGTATACCAGAAGTGGCTTCACACTAGGACTCTGAAGATTGATGGGGCAAGAAAGTTTTTCACAATGGCTCCATCCAGCCTACAGCCAAACAATGAGAGCTCAGCCCCCCCTGGGCACTGTTCAAAATCACTCCCTTGCTTCCTAAAGCTCTCCCCAGGTAATCCAGCCCCTCCCCCAAAATATATATATATATATATATATATATATAAAACATGTAGGGCAGGACTTTTCTTTCCGTAAACTGCCACCACTGCCATATGGAGAAATTCTAGCTAATGCAATCAGGCAAAAAAAATCACCAAAAGGGTCTCCAAATGGGGGCAGAGGAGGTCACACTCTCACTCTTTGCCAATGATATTATATTTAGAAAACCCCAGAGACTAAATCACAAGACTCCCGTAAGTGATCAGGAAATACAATAACATCTCAGGGTATAAAATCAATGTCAATGAATTAGTAGCCTTATATGCCATTGTTAAAATGTCTATACTACCCCAAAAAATCTACAGATTCAGTGCAATCCAAATTAAAATACCAACATCATAATGAAAAATTGGAAAAAATAGTACTTCATTTTGTATGAAACCTGAAAGAAAATTTGTCAAGGCAATTTTTAATAAGAAAAATCAATGCTGTAGGCATCACTCTACCAGACTTCAAGTTATATTACAAGTCCACAGTGTTCAAAGCAGGATGATATTGGCACAAAAATTGAGACATAGGCAAGTGGAACTGAATTAAAAACAAAGAGATAAAACCATTCTCTTATAGCCATCTGATATTTGATAACCCAGTGGAAATTTTTATGAAAATATTTTGAACACGGTGGGTGAGAGGGAAGGGGAGAGCAGAGAGAGAAAGAATGAGGGAGGGGTGGGGAAAGGAAGAGCAGAGACAGGGAAGGGGCGAGGGGGGTGGGGTCTTCGTGTGTGCCACACCTTTTGGGGGCAAAACACCATTGTAGGAGGGACTTTACTTAACAACTACAATCAGTGTAACCTGGTTTCTTGTGCCCTCAATGAATCCCCAACAATAAGAAAAAAAAATTGAAAATATTCTGTCCTTATTCCTTTCTACATTAAGCCAAATACTTGTTAGAAAAATAGGGGCAATATTAATTTTTGGCAATTATAAAATCAAAGGTTATATTTATTCACATCCTCTGCTCCAAGATTGAGAATTGACTATTTGAAGGTATTATGTCTTTTGGTAAAAATTGTATTTTCCTCCATTTCCTTATCATGGGGCAAGAAATATTTCCTTGAGCCATCAAATAAATAATTCTTCAGAGTCTGTAATCATAAAAAATGGACAGAAATGCACATTTACTAGTGCACACTCACGTTACATATTTCATATTCATATAATTTCATCATTCCTTTAAAATACGTTTTGAGAGATATCAAGTTTTTATAAGAATTATAAGGGAAAAATGAGAAGAAAAGTTAAATTAAAATATATCTTTATAATATAAAATGATATGATTATTCTAATATTTTTATGGCTTATTTAGCAAGCTCCAAAATTATTTAACCACAATGACTCACTTCGTTTTGATTTTCTTTCCCTTCATCTTTCCAGAAGCTACTGGGACATGATTTACACAGAATCCTATTAGAGATTTTCCATTTTCTAATCGTCTTTTTCTGTTGCCTTTTCAAATAGTAATTACTTTTATCTGGCCTGTCTAGGGATTAAGAACTGGCAAGGAGGTGTGTGGTGCACATGTGTGCGACTGTGTGTGTGTTTATTTCAGCTTTGAGCATGTATTCCAACAATTATTAAAATATAGTATTTTTTTCCAAATCTTCATGCCATATAGGAGAGTTACTTAACAAAGGACACAATAAAACTTAGTTTTTCATTTTAGCCCCATCTTGTTTACAAATTCCAGAATATTCACTGACATAGTTTTATGATAAACTGCTATCTTGTTTTCCTCTACTCAATCTATACTTGCAGAGCCTTTAAGGAATGGCTTCTAAATTGACAGAAATTTTTCTTCTAAAAATTAACACTTATTTATCTAAAAATGAAAAGTGGAATTCTTAAATCAAACTGATTAACATAACCATCTCCTCACTTATTTTTTGCAGTAAGACATCTATAATTTACTCTTAGTTGTTTTGAAATGTACCCTTGCTTTGTGCACATTAGGGAAGATCCCACCAAATGCTCTCCCTCCTTCCTCCACTTGATCTCCCCTCTCCCCTCCCCTCTCCCTTCTCTTCCCTCCTTTTCGTTGGACTACGTTTTATCATTCACATAAATGTGTAAGTGATGTGTGCCATTATGATTTAATACAAAATAAATTAAATAAATAAAAAATGAGAAGCGGATATAGGCTACATTTTTGTGTGACAGCATTTCATTGTATAGTTATCTCTTAATATATAAGAAAAACATAGTCATTTCTTTCAGGTGATAGATTTAACTTCTTAGGAAAGCTCAATATCCTCTGACAACCCATTTGCTTTTGAAATAATATCCCCCCTACATTATTATCAGAAAACATAATTGTTACAGTAAAGTGTAAAAAGCTAAGCATATTAACTAGTAAACTATTTTGACACTGTTGGGAATTTTGTTTTCCAAAATAATGATCTCAAGACCAATGCTCTTTGACTCTCACAATGAATTAAGATTGTGAAATTTCTTGTTGGATTGCATCTGTCTTTTTTCTGGTCCCAAATGTGCAAATCCTGTATATTACTTGATGACCTTGTGCTAGTTTATATAAGACAGCCAATGTGAACTTCAAAGCAATGGCTTAACATTGAAGTCCGAAAAGTCTTTCTTTATGTACCAGGTATAGCACCTGGAGGAGGGAGGGCATTTGTTGGGATCTTGCCCAATCTGCACAAAGCACGGGCACATTTCAACTTGCACAATTAGGTTTCTGGCCTTTATGGCAGAAATAAGAGGAATTTTGGTTAATTCAGATGATTCCTTAAAACACCTTACTTAATGTAATATTTTATATCACATTTCAAAAATTTGCCTTCTATAGCTACAATTTTATTGACTTTGGCAAGGATATGTAGTGATTTGTATATGTTTGTGATATGCTATGATAGTTTAAATGTCAGTTAAATCAATAATCCATGACAGAGTTTTAGAATAATAACCACTTTTAGGTCTAATTCTTCCATCAATATAAATTTTCAACTGACATGAACATGAATAGGAATTACAGCTCTGAACCAAGACCTGGACTCCTATGGTTTGCACATAGCTATGAAGTATTTATAATTAGCATGTTTCATCATTTCACCCAGGTGATTGTTGCTTGATTACATGCTTGGAAATATTAAAACAAACAAAGAGTATAGAGAAATGGTAATCGTTAAAGAGAAAGGCAGTGTTGTTCATTTTATTTGAGGGTTTTATCTATAATGTACACTAGAGGGTACTGGCTGTTTGTGAAGACTGCTGTAATAAAATTGTCTTGCTAATCTGCCAAACTTCTTTGCCAGAACAAGCTTTGAAACCTGGAATTTTTATATAAAAGACTAAAATTGAATTTATGCACTTGTTTTTAATAATATTTTATAATTAGATTTGAACTGACATATGCTATCAACCCTGATATTATATTGATTATTTCATTCTACATTTGTATTAAAAAATTAGAATAGGAATGGAAATGAGTTTAAGAAAGTCCACGTTTTTGATCACATTGGTTTACAATCCAAGTAGATTTGAGTACTTCTTTCTGATTAATGTGGTCATTTACACTATAAGGATTGAATATGAAAATTAGCCATTTCCTACAAATGCACAGAAAAAAACTACAGATATTTCATCTACAACAAAACAAAACAGATGACTTCCTAAGAAAAATGAAGTAAACTATATGTAAACTAAAATAAGGCATATTCAGTGAACTTATTGCAGTGAATATTGTGAAACATTAAGTTTGTAAGTATACATGGTCTAAGGACAGGGACCAGAAGGTTTAGGAAATATTTACTGAAATACTGAAAATATTTTTTTTTCCTTTTTGCTTTGTTTTTGATAGTGTTGTTTTTCAATACTGCATAATTGAATGTAACTCTTAATGATCTTATGAGTATTCTGTGTGAATGTTGTTTTCTAGCATTTATATGTTTCTTAAAATTAAAATTAAAAAAGAAATATTAAAAAACCTCCAAATGCAGAATAAATTCTCACTTTCATATCATTAACCCAGTCTTAAATAACTTGGACATGAAATCTAATTACAGTAACTACACAAACATTGACTATTCTAGATTTGAGAACCACAGGTTCAGCCTCAATGTCCCACTAATCCTATAAGGATAGTGGTATGAGGACCATATACAGACATTCAAAGAAGGAAAGACTATAGAAGTGACTGGTTAGTTAAATACATTCTTACATGCACAACATTTATTTCAATTTGGTTTCTGTCAGTAAGCAAAGTATTTGCTCAAAAGGGATGATTGAGAATAGTTTGTTAACAGGACAATTTGCAAAAGACCAAGCAAGAATATGAAGAACCTGAGGTTAGTAATAACCACTGGGATGTCTGACAATTAAGCTCACCAACTCATCCTAATTAAAGTGCTACATAACCTCATTGCTAAATATCACTATGGTCACCTTCAAAGTACTCCCATTGGAAAGCTATACACTGATGTGAGCACCTCATCCACCTTTCAAAGCAATTTTGTACCTCTTTTTAGAATGGCCATAGAGTTATCATCATATTGTCCTTTATGTCTGGAATGTCATCAAAATATTTTCCTTTCAATATTTTCTTTGTCTTCAGATAAAGAAAAATGTCACTGGGAGCCAAATCTGGTGAGTAAGGTAAGTGTTCCAATATAATTATTTGTTTACTGGCTAAAAACAACCTCACAGACAATACCATGTAACCTGGTGCATTGTTGTAATGCAAGAGTCATAAGTTGTTGGCCAAGATTTTCCTTTGAGATGTTCCTGTTTCTCTATTTTTCTATTGGTCTGCTGTGTGTCTCACAGTCAGCCAAAAATTTTGATTTGCAATTTGATGAATTTTTGCTGTGTTTTCATCAGTTTTGCTCATTACTGGCCACATACTCTTCATCAGTGATGATTTCTGTATCTTAGAAAAATATATAATCCATTTGTACACTGCTGTTTTCTTTCCTTTTTCTTTTTTTTTTTTTCCCACTGCTGTTTTCTTCAAGGCATTATTACCATAAACATGGATTAACATGTCTCTGGTTTCATTTCCACACTTGCCAAATTTGACAAGAAATGTTTGTTGCTCTATTTTAAGCTCCTTAAAGTATGAATGTTTGTTGCTCTGTTTTAAGCTCCTACATTCTTGCAACAATATACAAAAACATGCAAAGACAATAATGAACTCCACTCAGCAAAACACCACTACCTGTCAACATGAGCACAAATGTGAGACACTGAACAATGGGGTTGAGAAACCTTACTGAATTATTTGTATAGTGCTGCCAACACGAGCTCACAGTGGCAAGCTCAAGAACTTAATTGTCAGACTTCCTTTGGGGGGAATTTAAAGTTTGGAAGAATTCACTTGTAAAAGTTTTGGGGCATGGCATTTTGATGTTAGAGCTTAGCCAATGAAGATGGACTCTGACTCTACAGGATGCAATTATGATAAGGTTACATCTCTTCATTCAATCTGGGGTTGCATTGTCTTGAGACTGAATTTAATGTTTCCAAAGGACCATTTCTTTACCTCTTCCTAAATTACACTGTTCTGAAAATCTAACTGCAAGTTTCTAATGTTTACCGAGACTATTTCTCTTTGCAGAACTTGGAATCTTTTTCTTTTCTTTTTTTCTCTTTCTCTTTTTTAACGTTTATGTCTTCAGTACTGTGCTACCTATTTTCTGCTCAATTTCTTGGTATTTCTATCAATGTTACTTACCAATAGCCAATGTCTCAAGGAGAAAAGTGCTGTAGAAATCAGGTTTGCTTCATTGTGTTTTCCTTCATTCCAGGATCTTTATTTCTGAAGTTTTGGGTTCCTTGGTGACTCCATAATATCCTCAATCAGATGTTTATTTAGAATGCTCTCCAAATTTTAAGGTGACTGTGATAAGAACAAATATGAACATCAAGATAATTTCCATTAGAAGAAATAGATATTGACAAAGTGTTTGTATTAGAACATTTCCAAGATTTCCAATATGAAAACTTAAGTCAAAAAATTAACTGTCTGGCATTTTCAACATAATTTTTATCAACATATTAACTTCACATTTGTCTTGAAAATATTTGAAGATATTTATTCCTCATGTTCAGTTCACAAGGACGCCACAATTGAGTCACTCTTAATTGCAAAATAAATCTTCTGTTATAACCTGAATAAAGGATAAAACCTTTGTCAAGTCAGTAGTATCAGTTGATTCCTCCAAAGCAATTAATAATGTATATTTTCCTTTTGAAGCATTGCATGAAGTTGTTCTGTTAACGTGAAGGCTAATTCATGCTGCCTCCTGGAAAGATGCAGTTGTTTGTACTTTGAAACATTATTGGAGGTCTAAGCATCCTATAAATTCAATAATGCATTCTTTAACAATTTCTACATCACTGAATAGTGTGCCTCTTTTCTCTAAGTTGCTTTGGTGTTATTATTTCCAGGTCTTAATTATGCTTGAAAGAAGTGTATTTGCTTTTGCTTTTCATATACAATACAAACTTTTACCCTTCTCCTTGTAATTTAAAATATCAGTGGTCCCATAGAGTGTTATGACACCAATGAGCATTGAATTTCTTTAAAGTTGCTATTGTGGCATCACAAAGCAAGCAAATAATCTTATGTTTAGTAGCAACAGATAATATTGCAATTCTCATCATTATTAAAAAACATGTTTTCTTCCTTCAGCATACTCTTGGTTTGACATGATAAGCTTTAAAAAGATAGAAGTTAAAAATGCCATTGAGCTGTGCAACTATCCACAAATTCCACCTGAAACAGAAACATAGTGTACTGTTGTCAAAAGTTGATAGTAGACTGGAGTACTCAATCCCCATAAACTCTCACCAACCAACAACTGTGGTCATGGCACTAGTCAAGTGAGGAAGTTAGAATTAAATCACAAGCATAGGAGCCATTAGTTTATCCTTTATGGCTTACTAATGTTCTTTTTTTTTAATTTAATTTTTTTTATTAAATCACAGCTGCGTACATTAGTGCAATCAAGGGGTACAATGGGCCACATGAGGCCTTAAGGCCCCAGACTTCCTAGTCCCTGGTTTAAAGCTTCAGTGTTTCTTTTAAAAAGAAAACAAAATGGTGTGTGTGGGGGTGTAATAGAGAGACTGCTTAAAAAGGTTATCTAATGGTTAGTTTTGAATATCTGATGAAATCTTTCTAACTAGAAATAAAGCATGGCAGAGAAAAGGGATCAGAATGTGACCTGTATGCTAAATGGCTGTGCATTTTTGGCTATTGTATTTTCTCTTCTATTAATCTAATACTTCTGACTTCTTGTTATATAACTGGCATTTTGTCTTTTATAATTATAGGTGCAGGTTTTAGTACATGGAAGATGACCTAAAACAACATTACGTTATATTTTAGTTATTGAGTTTAAACTAAATATTATCAAACAAAATTAATAAGAAATAGTTTCATTTTATTTATTTATTTATTTATTCAGAGAAAGAATCTCACTTTGTTGTCTTCAGCTAAAGTGCCGGTTTGGCCTCATAGTTCTCAAAAACCTCAAACTCCTGAGTTCAGGTGATTCTCCTGCCTCAGCCTCCCAAGTAGCTAGAACTTCAGGCACCTGCTGTTATGCCCAGCTAATTTTTCTGTCTTTAGTAGAGAGAGGCTCTCACTCTTTCTCAGGCTGGTTTCAAACTCTTGAGCTCAAGAAATCCACCTGTCTCAGCCTCCCAAAGTGCTAGGATTACAGTTGTGAGCCACCACATCTGATCCATGTTTTATTTTATTTTACAACAGAGTAAACTCAAATTTCAGATTGTTAGAATTGATACACATAAGTTTTCCTTCTACCATTCCAAAAGACTTCAGAAGTAAAAGTGTGGATGTTCTCAAAGGAGCAAAGGTTTCATAGTCAGAAGAGAACAGTGTACAAGAAGGATAGTGGTAAGCAGTAACATCAATTTGATGTCATTACTTGGAGAAATACAATGCATGTTATGACACATATGCAATAAGACAAAGCTAAGAATATATAACATTAAAGGTATTGTCTCCAGTGGAACTTTGTAGAAATTGTAAGTTCAGTTTCAGTAAATGTCATATTGATGTAAATGGATCAAAATTAGGCAATTAAAATTATGGATTTAGAATTAGGCAATTAAATAAAATTAAATATAGCATGAAGGTATTGGTAAGTATCTCCCTTTCTCTTCAAGGAATAGAAACCTGAACACTTTTCCTGAAGCCAAAAATTCGTAGAAATACCTGATATTTTTCCTTGTAAGAATCTTGCACCCCCAAATTATTAGATCATTCGTTCCCTTTCTTTCTTTTCCTGATATGAGAGGCACAGCTAGAGGATCGATTCGGTGCTTTTTTTTTTACCATAAAGCAGTGGTTCTCTACCTTCCCAATGCCTCAGCCCTTTAATACAGTTCCTCATGTTGTGGTGACCCCCAATCATAAAATTATTTTTGTTGCTACTTCATAACTATAATTTTGCTACTATTATGAATCGTAATATAAATATCTGATATGCAGTATGATCTTAGCTGACCCCTGTGAAAGGGTCGTTCGACCCCCAAAGGGTTCACGACTGGCAGGTTGAGAACTCCTGCCCTAAAGCAAGTCTGAAAATCACTATTCCTCATTTTCCTGACTTGCCTCAAGGTCCACATCAGAATTCCCATTGAGAATAGCTTCTAATACTACAAGAATAAAGTTCTGTGGGGAAATGCAAGAGAAGGGAAATGCAAAAGCTAAAATGAACCTTGAAGCAATGGATTAGAATTGGAGATAGTACAGTGAGCTCATCGTTTTTAATGTAGATGCAGTAATAATGGCAAATCATTTTTGGCACAAGATGACTCTATCCAAACTCAAGCACAGAGAAAGCACCAACCCTAACGTGCCTCTAGTAGCCTAAGAAAGTGTCCTAGAATGACTTGACCTTTTTTGAGTTCTTTAGAAAAGCTCAAGGCTGTCAACAGATTTTATTGTTTGTTCTAACCAACACCTGATGATAGATCCCTAGCCTACCATTCCTAGAGAATTTAATAAAAAAAAGATTACAATTGTGAATCTTTCCTCTGTCCTTTTGTGGTGATTTAAGTGTGTTTTCTCCTGAAAGACAGTCCTTTAAAATATAATCATCAGGAGGGATAGGGCCTCTGCTTCATAGTCTCTGGAGGAGTACAGAATTCTAAGCTGGATAATTGCCAGTTAGCCTAATCACAGTTACACTAACCAAACTTTAGAGATGTTACAATTTCTGGACTCTATGTGACTCTCTACTCTCTTTCCCCCATGCATTATTCAGTAGTTACTGAATAATATGTCTTTATGGCTTCAGCTAATATCTGGCTTTGTGTATTTTTCACCGTATATAATTATAGATGCATGTTTATGTATATATAAATATACTGTTCAATACATGCACTAGTGCATACATACATACATTCCCTAGCCCCAAAGTTAAAAGGGCCTAAAAGAAATGACAACCCACTACCAATAAATAACATGAACACAAACTAGATCTTGGTTTTTCTGCACCATTCTATAATTTAAGGAACCAGTTTCCTTGGGAAATGGTTTTCTCCAGCCCTGGGAAAATAAAGTACAAAGAAAACTCGGAACATCTTGTATTGCAAAGAAGTACATAGTGCTCAAGACATAATGGATCACATTAAAATGGCACAAGAGCCATTGAGATACATTCATAAATGATTAAAAAACAAGCAGAAGGAGAAAGGAAATGTTTTACTTACAACAGAATACCAACTACTACATGTAGAAGAAAGGATGGAGATAGAAAATTAGCAGACAATCATCGTCTTAAAAATTATTGTTTCAGGCAGGAATCATTAATGGATGCTGACATTTTGAGATGAAATTTAAGAAGCAAGATGTTTCCATAATCTCAAAAGATATCCACTAATGATACTAATTAATAAAAAACAATAACATGCAGTGGAGAAATATAGCAGACAATACCTTCACCATGACATTTAAATTACCAATACAAATAGTGAGAAAAATTGACATAGTATGCCTTCTGAGTACTTACATAATGTTTTTAGAAGAACAAAATAACATCTCTGGGGGGTTCTTGACAAAAATACATAAATGGAATATAGTTATAAGGTAACATTAGCCTTACTCAAATGAAGGTACATTCTACAAAGCAACAGATTAAAAATCATCAAGAGTCACTTAAGACAATGAAAAATGGCGGGCAGGGTGTGGTGGAAGCCTATAGTTCCAGCTACTTAGGAGGCTGAGGCAAGAGAATTGTTTGTGCCCTGCATTTAACGTTGCTTAAGCTATGATGTCACTGCACTCTACCAAGGGCCACAAAGTGAGACTCTGTCAAGAAAAGGGAAAGGAAAAAAAAAAAAAAAAAAAAAAAAAAAAAAAAAAAGAAAAGGGAAAGGAAGAGGGAGGGGGAAGGGAAGGGAAATAAAGGAAAGGAAAGGAAAGGAGACATTGAAAAACCAAATAACTATTTCAGATACAAATGATCAAAGAAATATGGACGTTATGACAACATACATCCTACATCCCTATACCAGCAAAGGGATACTAGTGACACAACTGGCAATTCATTAAGTGTGTAGATTAAATAATATTTTATTATCATTTATATTAACATTATAATTCTGAAAATTTTCTAGTAGCTAGAAATGTAGGTAAAAGAATATAAAAATTCTTTACACCATTTTTGAAAGTTTTCCGTTAGATTATTTCAAAATAAAAAGTTTAAAAATGTAAGAATATACACTGTAGAATTTATTTAAACACGGGCTGCCGTAATGTCCCAGTTGATACTTGACACCCTTCAGTCATCACTGTTAAAGAGATGCTTCTTGTTAGATCCAGACTGTGTCAGAGAATTCTTGGGGGTGAACTAAGTAGTTAGTACACAAAAATGAAAATGTGAGCAAGCTTTGGATGTTTTAATCTTAATGATTATTTATAAATGTATGCAAAAATTAGTGGAATGAGGAAGTCCAAACTATACATGCTACTCTACTACATGCTACGTAGTAGAGTTCATGTAGAAAGTCACATCTCTGGGTTATTCCAGAAACAGGGTTAATATGAGAGCAAAACCTCAAGGCTACTTAAGAAGATATTGCATATATAAAATACCATTGAAATTCTACTGAAAAAAGATAGGTTAAAGTGGGTAAAGAATTTCTTATACTATTGATAACATGATTGTGAATTCAATAAAACAACAAAGTCAGTGAAACACATAATAATTTCTCAGATATTGAACCATAGAACTGGAAAATCAAATTGGAAATTCTTGCCATAATCTAGAATAAAAAATACAAACATTTTATTAGAGAAAGGGTAAACTATTAAGAGAAATCATCCAGGTGATCACGTTACTTCCTCAAAGAAAGAATAGATCATATAGAGGCTAAAACAAAGAATGAATGAAATATATATATGCCTAGGCCCCAAAGGGAAGAGTCATTATATTATAAAGGAATGCATGAATAATGCATAATAAATGAAAAAAAGACTCAAATTTAAATATATCTCAGTGAGATGATCATTTCAAAGTTGAAAATCCAAAAAAGAAAAAAACAAACAAAACAAACACCCCTCTCTTCCCCCCAGAAAAAAATAAAAACACTACTTTCAGAAAACAAATGCAGTGAAGAAATATGTTTCATGTCAGATTTTTACACCTTACACTAATACTCCACTGCAATATTTAATAAATCTACTTTTTTTAAAAGAACACATTTTAATTAAACCATATGCCCATTGCTTTGTGTGCATGATATATGAAGATATTTTAATTATATTTTTGAATTATAGAAAATTGAGAATATAATGATGTAACAAATATTAGCTTTCTAATTGAAGTCATTTTGATGAAATGAACAATCTAAGCCTAGCGTCTATTTGTTTTCTGAGCAGGGTCTGTGTAGACTTCCTTACTCTGAGAATTGCATATCTACCACGTGAGATTATCTTCTTCTTCACCACCTGAACATCTCAAGTCCAAAATCATTTTATAGGAATTATTTTTGAGAATTGAGTATTTTCTTAATTTACAATATTGACTGCCATTTCAAGCAACAGTACTAAATTAAGAATATAATATTACCTCAATACCTATCTAATAATAAAAATTGTGTCAATTAATGCAACAGAAATCTTCCTATAGTGCATAGGTGTTAGTTTTCCTCAGCAGACAAAAACTTCTGAGGTATTGGGTGGCACCTGTGGCTCAGTCCTTAAGGCGCCGGCCCCATATATTGAGGGTGGCAGGTTCAAACCCGGCCCCGGCTGAATTACAACAAAAAAATAGCCGGGCATTATGGCAGGTGCCTATAGTCCCAGCTACTTGGGAGGTGGAGGCAAGAGACTTGCTTGAGCCAAGGAATTGGAGGTTGCTGTGAGCTGTAATGCCATGGCACTCTATCCAGGGTGACAGCTTGAGGCTCAGTCTCAAAAATAAACAAACAAACAAAAAATAAACTTCTGAGGTATGGACCCTGTGTCTGGTGTAGCTGTTCCACAAAGTCAGCAAGGTCTCAGGTTCTTGCCAGCTCCTTGTCTATGAATACTGACTTCAGAATGTGGCTTGTAGCTTTTAGTTGAAAAATAGCTACTCCAAAATTAGGCACTAAGTTCAAATTCCAGGAAGGAATGAAGGGGAAAGAGTAAAAGAACATATGTATATTAACTCTGTCATTTAAAAAAAACTTAAAACAATAGTAACTTTTTGGAATTCCAAACCATTACATTTCTTTGAATATTATAATACATTGTTCAGAACCACGTCACATGGCCACGTTTATTTGCAAGGAAATCTAGAGAAGTGAGAAATTTTAAATGGAGTTTTGCTGTCTTGAACAAAATCAGAGATCCATCAGTAATAATTAAGTGAAATAGTTATAATTTGAAGGCAAATGCCAGGGTTGGCCACAAATATTAATAAACAACAAGCATGCCATATTCTACCTTCTAAGAAAAATTTCTGGAGAGAGCAAAACAGTTGAGATGTGTGTGTTAACAATCGTTTTTGTTTGTTTTTGCTTTTATAAGCCTTTCATGAGCAGATGCACGCAATTCAGAGTCTGTCCAACATTTAACAAAAGGAACTAAAAGCATTAACTGGTTATTGACTGGATGCCTTATCAGCTTGACACCTGCAAAGTAGTGAAGACAGACAAATATCCTCACCTCATAGTTGGCATTCAAGGTGGGAGACTCAGGGAAAAATAATTTAAGATGGTAATATTACTGGGGAATTTTTCTCATTTCCCAGCTTCTGTGGACATCACACCAATGGTCAAATACTCCAGGTATAATACTAATTCTCCAGATATAATAATAATTCCCCAATTTGATTTCAACAGGCAACTTGATTGCTTAGATTAGCCAACATACAGCTCTACTTCTCTTTCCACAGAGTACATTTACTAAATGGATCTGCCTCAGGTGCATGTTTGCCTCAAATAAATTAACCTGGAATGCCAAATGAATTATTTTACCACAGCAACTGGCTGACTCTGCTGAAGGAGGGCCATTCAATTTTTCTGATGTTAACAATTTTGTCATTATATAATCATACAATATTTAAAACATGGAAGACCGATGTCAACATTTACTTGAATACAGACAGTGTTTATAAATATTTATTGTAAAAGTGAAACATCATAGTGTAGGAAGAAAGGATTGAAACTTAAATGTAAAATATCAAGCACCATAAACTAAACTTCTAGTATAGTTTATAATGACTTTTAGAAGGTATATGTTTCACTGTAAATGTTTTGTTGTAATGCTGCTTTTGGTTTTCTTGGGTTTCATTCCCTTCACAAATCCTGTCTGTGGTGAGATGACTAATGCCCCTCAGAGATACTCACATGGTGTCTTTGTTACTCTGAACGTTACCTCACATGGTAAAAGAAACTTTGCAGAGTTGATAATAAAGAATGTGACAGCACAAGCAAGAGGTTAGAGTGATGCTACCAGGGGCCGGGAGGTAAGGAATGTAGCAGCCTCTGAAACTTCAAATAGACAAAAGAAAAACAAACAAAACAGAAATTCAAGCCTGCTCTACAGAATTTGATTGATTTCATCAATTTCAATCAAATAAAATGATTTACTAAAATGAAATGGAAGTTAAACCAAAATTTAAAAGTACATTAAAAGCTGACTGACTTTTGGATTGTCTATCAAGGTGGTATACTGAAAATAATCAGTTCAAGCAGAATTATAACAGTGTGGTCAGCAAAGGTTCAAAAAAAAATTTGATGCTTAATGAGAATAAAAAGCAGGGGATATACACTAACATACATTTTCCAGTGTGGAGGAGTGTGAGTGTGTATCATATTATTTTTTGATTGGTCATTCAACAATAACATAAATAAATGCTCTTTTGAGGCAGAAAAGCAAACCTCATAGTCACAGGAAAATAAAGGTATCACAGAAAATGGCAAGTAAGGCACAAGTAAGAATGGATTCCTCCCCTGAAATAAATATCAGCTGGCAGGGATTGACAGAATTAACTTTTTCAGAACTCTGGAAACTTAAGTATAACTTTATTGTGCCAAGGTGCTGCTTATGAGCAAAAGAGCAGCTGAATTTTGTAAGAGAACACCTCCGCGGCTAACCTCCGCCATTCCTCAGCACAGCGTCCAGCGACAGCATCCGGGGGGACAGGGTCTGCATTCCTGGTGTAGCTTGTTGGTGACAGGGAGTTAATAAGGACTTGTCTTAAAACAAGTCTGTGACCTGTCTGGTGGTTTCCTGGAACTATGCAAAGGATGACCTTTATTTTCCCCCGTCTAGGCTGGACAGGTTTTCTGCCCATCTGTGGGAAGATTAACAACACGCACTGCGCATGCCTGCTGGACCAAAGACCAGACTATAAGGTGAGCAGCGCGCAGACCCGATAGCCCAGGAGGAGGCCGAGGAGGGAGTTTCTTCAAGAATAAGAGCTCAGACCGACAATGTTCGCTCCGCAGAGTAGGTGTGAATTCTGTAGCCTGGTTTCAGGTGACCTCGCCTGACAGTTGGAAAAAGACCCAACTCAGGTCCACGTTTCAAAGACGGAAAAAGAAGTGTATTTGGTTTCCTGCAGGTGATTAAGATAACTAACCAATCCGTCAATCCCAGGATGCTGAACAGAAATGTTCACAGACAGTCCCCCCAAAATAGCTGACTGGGACATCCTGCTTTCTCTCTCCGTGATATCACCTACTGCCTTTCCATACGGGTCACTGAAAGGTTGTAAAATTCAGGATTCAAATTTGAGCATGGGAAGCAGCAAATGTGGCCCCTTATTATGCTTCAGTTTTACCAAGTTTTCTGATTAGCACGTGAGGCACAAGCACCAATAGTGTTTTATTTTTCTCGACATTCTTTCAAGCAGATCTCTAATCTCCCAAGGAATATGGCTCTGGTCAGTAGTCTCTTATTTCTGGATTCATGGGCTTTACTCCCATCGAATAGCGTGTCATTTTTTTTCTATCATCTGGCACATATTGTCCCCCCCCAAAACCCCACGTCTCTAAACCCTGTAAGAGTATTACAGTGAATTCATTATTACTTATTTCAATGAAACAAGTAATAATGCATTTGTTATCATAGTTGTCCATTGGGGAAAAAACATCTATTCATTCAAAGGTAGAAAACAAAAACAACACAAACTCAGACCTGCCCTAAAGCAGGTTTTGTTTTTATACTAATATCTAATGTCAATAAAGACTATAAAAGAGAGTTTAAAAGAAGTGATATTGATAAAATGCGATCTAAATTTCTCAATATTTATTTTTTACTTTCTCAACTTATTTATTCAGTTCGTTTGTTTATTTGGAGGTAGTCTCCATTGGTAATAAGGAAAAAAATTCTAAAATTTCTTGTAAATAGTTTAAGGACAATCAATATATCTTCAGGCTGAGATTATAATCCCTAGGGGGCAAGTGCTTATGTTTTAATCCTGATCCAATCATTTTCTACTGCACTTCCTTGGTCTAATTCGTCAGCTTCCATATATTTGACATGGGGATAATTAAAATTTGTAATTTGTAGAGCCGAACAGAACAAACAAATTAGCAGTCTTTAAAATGTGATAATTATATGAAATATTACCTAAATGCCACAAAATAACTCTAAAGTAAGAAAAAAATGCTAAACATGAGATGAGACAAGTAATAATGCATTCATTATCATCAATGCACATTGGGAAAAAAATCTATTTATTCAAAACATATTTATTCTTAGGCGTGTTAGCTGACCTACCCTAGTAGAATATGGCCCATGACTTTACATGGAATGAAGGCATTCCACCTATGAGTATTACCCACCAATGAGTATTCCTAGTTTTTAAAGTACCTTAGAAATTTCTGCAAATTCACAATCCAGATGTATGCAAATAAAAACTTTCTATCCAAATGAATCACCAGCCCTTACACAGGTTGAGTAGAAAAGAGAAGCAATTTATGTTTACATTGTAAACAGTTTAAGTCTAACAAATTATACCATAATTATTCTAAAATAATGTTACATAATAGTAATTCCAAATGTAATATTTTGTATACATGAATTTCCCTATGACTAGAGTCTAATTTCTTAATCAAAAAAAATTGTTTATTTTGGCAACAGCCATGTTACACCAGTTATTTCCTCTGTTGAATGTCCTAACCATGGCGTTCTGCTATTTGTTTCACAGGGAGAAATCAAAATGAAAATTATTTTTCAGTCTACTCCATACCACTTTTGCTATATCAATAAGTCTGTCTCTAGTGGTGTTTTCTTACCTTTTCTAACTCATTAGTTTTATGTTGTAATATGTGAAACCAGGTAAACTATTTTTTTAAATGTAACAAGTGTTTAACTCTTGCTCATGGGCTTTTAAATGCATAATTTAAACTTTTATTTATTTATTTGCTTATTTTTGAGACAGAGTCTTACTCTGTTGCCCGTGGTAGAGTGAGATGGCATCACAGCTCACAGCAACCTAAAACTCTTGGGCTTAAGTGATTCTCTTGCATCAGCCTCCCAACTAGCTGGGACTATAGGTGCCTGCCACAACACCTGGCTATTTTGAAATACAAGGTCTCACTCTGGCTCAAGCTGGGCCCGAACTCATACACTCAAGTGATCCATCTGCTTAAGTGATTCTCTTGCCTCTGCCTCCCAAGTAGCTGGGACTACAGGTGCCCACCATATGCCTTGCTATTTTTTTGTTGTAGTTGTCATTGTTGTTTAGCAGGCCTGGGCTGGGTTTGAACCTGCCAGCCCCGGTGTATGTGGCCAGTACCCTAACTCCTGATCTATGGGTGCCGAGCTCAGTTTGAATTTTTAAAAGAAACTTTAATTTCTTTCCAGTTTGTTACCTGAGTCTGGAGAATCTACATTGCCAGATTTATAAATATGGGATGAAAATTTATCACATCATATGATTTTGATAAGTTCAATTTTATAAAACCTATAAATGTTGGAAGAAAATTTGCCCATATTTTTTTGCTTTCTAATTCATATGTTATTTTACCAAGAAATTGTGGTTTTACTCAAAATATGTCAATAACTATTTTTAATTAAAATGAGTTCTTATAACAATGATTCTTGAGACCTTAAAGTTTTAAAGTGATGGATCTCCAAATATCAAATACATAATTATTTTAAATTAATTTTGTAGATTGCAAGGTAAATAAGTGATAATTAATGGTAATATAAAATTGAAATTATTTGGAAATAAGAATTTTCATGGAAATAATTTTATGTTATTATGTAAAAACATTTGTAGAATAGTTGGTAAAACATTTATTTTTCCATATGTGAACCATTATATTTAATTTTTAACAGTCATTCCAAAATCCAGTGTAGTTAATATCAAATTAAAAGTTTGCTGGGCATATGTTCAATTTTTTTTTATTATTGAATCATAGCTGTGTATATTAGTGCAATTAAGGGGTACAATGTGCTGGTGTCATACAATCTGAACTATTTTCATCAAACTGATTAACATAGCCTTCATGACATTTTCATAGTTATTGTATGAAGACATTTGTATTCTGCATATAGTAAGGTTCACCTGTACCCTTCTAAGAGGCTATGTTCAATTTTTAATAGGTAGCTCTGGGGTCCTATAAGTTGGCTATATTAGTAAATGTATTCATAACAAATCAACCAGCACTGTTTTGGTGTTCAAGTACAACCTTTTCTTTTCTTTTGTGTTTTGGCAAACCAATAGTAATTCAGGCTTAATTTATTTTCTTCTTATTTGTCTATTAATTAACTGTGTTTCTAGCACTATTTCTAAAGTAAGATTGAGAGAGAGATTCACTTTCTTATTTATTCAGTCTCTGTCTCTCTTTCCCAGATTTTCTCTCTCACACACGTACACATGCACAGGTGATCCTGAGGAACTTTACCCTTCATACTATATTTATTATTTTCATATAAAGTTCACGATTTATATATTAATGCTTCACTTTCATTACTTAAAGTCTTCATACACTTAGTTTTATGTATTTTACTTTGAAAAATTTATAGGAGTAATAATTAAGAAAGTGGCTTGGGTTTATAATGGCAACGTGAAATATAGTCTAAACAAACTCTCTTTACATGGGGTCTTCTGTCTTGGTAATATATTTTTATGAAAACTAACGTAGCACTATACACTCATCAGAATAGCTAAAAATAAAAATAATGGCAAAATCAAGTGCTGATGTAGATGTAGAACAACTGGTAACTTTAGACCTTTCTGGTGGAAAAGCCATGACCCAACTCCTAGTCAGTGTATAGAACAACTGTTTAATAATGTAGCTTTCCAACCATGTGACTAAGGAGTTTTGAAGTGGTTTGTACTAGACTGTAGGTATTATTTATTTATAATTTACTGTGGTCATCAGTCAGTATATTAATAGTTTTAGGTACATTAAGTCTCCTTGGAATTTTGAGGTCAATATTACTTATTATAAATCAAGATAGGGTGGGCTTTGATTTCCTTAGGTGGGTCAATATGCCCACGACAAGGGCAATAGCTCATACAAAATAGCTTACACATTGAACCTGAGGTTGTGGGAAGCTGAAGATCTGGTACTGACCATTGGTCAAGAAAGGAATAAACTATACTAGTTAATGATTTATGATGTGTTGTTTAAAATTCAAAATTGTCAAAGGGGCATGTGGTATTAACTTGTGTTCATAGTTTAGAGAAATAAACATTAATAGTTTGGTCCTGGTTTAACAGATATAGAGCCTGGCTTTAGTTTAGTGAGAGGTGGAGCATAAAAGACACCTCAGTATACTCACGTATGGGGTCCCTGGAACTGAAATATATTGCACATATGTTGGTCGTTCATAATCCAAAACCAAAATAGAGCCTGTGTAGCAAGGGAAGGAGCCTGGGACATTACACGTGGACATTTTTGGACTTCTCCCCTATTACCTGTACTTGCTTTCCCCGTTGTTTCACGTCCTTTATATTTATTGGAGTCTTTGTAAAGTATGCCCTGTCCAGTCTTGTCCTTTCACTGATATGACCCTGTGACATTGTTACAATGAATATCCACCTGCAGAATTTGTCCTCACTTTCTGAATATTCATTTTTAATATCTTTTTAAAAGATTCTTATCCTCAACAGTATTCATTAATCTGATTTTAAATTATTAATGTTAATTTTTTTAATTTTTAAATATACAGGTGTTTATTAGGTTTCCACTTTTTGCCTTCACAGAATTAAAAAGGCTTAAAATTTAATAACAATAACAGTGTTTAAGGGAAGGATTAGAAACAAAAACCTTGAAAAGAATGAACAATGATAAATACATTCAGAAAAGAAATCAGGCGACTACTGTATCAAAATATTAAGCAATATTAATAATAATAATGCAAAGAAAGTAACATTCACATTGTCAACTAAGAGTATGTCTATTATAGAATACTTTAACTCTGAGGCTCAGTATGGAGTCATCATTAACTTCTTATTTTTTTCCAAAGTCTCAAAAAATAGACAACTAATATTTATAAATAAAAGTAAAAAATTATCTTTCAACAATTATCTATCAACAATATTAGTGTTGATTCTAAACAACCTTGTACCAGAGGAAAGGAGTTCAGCATGGTTTTGAGTAAGCATTTAACTTTTATTTTTAACCTGATAAATAACAGTTCTTGAATAAGATGTTATGCTGTATTTCCCACCACAAGTATGCATTGTCTAGCATTGCAAGACTATGGCAAGGTCCAAAATAAGAGCTCATACAATATCTTCCTGTAGGTAACATATAATAATCTACAAACTAAGAACCAAGTTTTCATTACCATTTAGTTTGCAAACATAGGGGGGATAAGAATAAAAAATTTAAATGATTTTTTATTATTGTGCTTTTTGATAAGAAAAATCTTATATTTTTTTCTTCATATTAAGGCATAGTTTACAAAAATTGCATATTCTGCCATGTTTGACAACATGAATAAACTTTGAGGACATGATGCTTAATGAAATAAGCCAGGCACCGAATAAATATCTTAATAGCTAAATCCAAGAACCTAAAATAGTCTATTTTGGTTAAAAAAAGTCTATTATGGTTACCTTTACATTAGAGTAGAACTTGCTTTACTCAACTGATATTTCTGTTCTTGAGACGGAACCACTTTGCACTGTCCAGCAAAAGCTAGATATTATTGCCCACATACGATTTTTAGATTCCTTTTCTAACCTTTATTTCCTTTCAACCACCTTATTTTTAGTGTCAGATTCTTTGTTTACACACAATAATGACTACAAATAATGTGCATTAAAGTCACGTAGCTAAGATCTTTGGCATTTCTTTTAAAGCCTGGTACAACATTGTTTTGACTATTAAGTGCTGCTATTATAGTTTTTCACAGAGATGAAATTCTTCCATTTTACTTCCAATTTCCTGAAGCATACAGTAATAATATAGGTGTATTTGTCTATCTGTGGAAGGTCTCAGTTAGCTAGGACTATAAAATGAATCTAGGTTTTTGTGGTACATTTTATTAAGAAAGCCAATAGAAAATACTTGTTATATCAAAAGAGATCAACAAAGAAGCTTTTTGCAAAATTTGTGCAGTGATAAAAATATGTCAAAACAAGACAAAATATTTGTATAGAAAGGTCAAAGCTGTTTCATTGACAGTGCTTTCCTTTACAATATACAGGGTGGACATAAAATTTGTATGCAATTTAACATGAACTTTATGTCCACCCTGTGTACAAAATTATCTCTTAAGCTATTTTTACAGATAGCTTTACAGCTTCTTCTTTTACATAAAGAGTTTGGAAATTTTAGAACTATCTCAACTGTTTTCAATAAACTCATAAACTTAAGTTAATATGGTACTTTGCATGTTGTCTGTTTAAAAATTAGGTTGACTGATTGGTTTGGCGCGACTGTGGCTCAAGTGGCTAAGGTGCCAGCCACATAGACCTGAGCGGATGGGTTCGGATCCAGTTCGGGCCTGACAAACAATAATGACAGCTGCAACCAAAAAATAGCCAACCCTTGTGGCAGGCTCCTATAGTCCCAGCTACTTGGGAGGTGGAGGCAGGAGAATCGCTTGAGCCCAGTATTTTGAGGTTGCTGTGAGCTGTGATGCCACAGCACTCTACCCAGGGTGACAGCTTGAGCCTCTGTCTCAAAAAAAAAAAAAAAAAAAAAAAAGAAAAGAAAAGAAAAAAGAAAAAAATTAAGTTGACATTGTATAGAGACCCTATAAAACACTATTACTCTATAATTGTAGACAAATAGCTTCCCAAAGAAAACTTTTCTTTAAATCTGTAGGCACTCAGACAACACTTTAACAAAAATAAAATGTATTTCAGTGTAACACATTTCTAAAATTTAACTACTTCTTTTTTCTTCCTCCGTAGAAGTATGAGTCATAGATATGCTAAGGTATAAACAAGTAAAGCATTGGACATATAATCTCAAACTGCTAAAGGGAGTCTGGAGTTTTTGTTTTAAAAGCCATTTGCTCAATATAAACACAGATCTTCAAAATATAGTCAAGTCTGGAATAATTCCCAGCTAAAAAAGTATACTGTTCGTGAGTGGGGAGGGCATGTGTGAGATGCTGTCACTGAGTTACTACCAGTTGAACAAGTTTTCAGGTAATGTTTGAAAACTTATGATAGCCTTCCTGGTATATTAAGTGATTTTTGGCTAGCACATAGACAGATCATTAAATATAGGTGGTTAAATATACATTCACCTGTAAAGAATTAGAAGAATTTACTTTCTTTGTAAATCTTTCTTAATTTTTCTGGTTTAATCAAGAAAAATTATCAGGTTCACTTTAGCATATCAAAGCCAAATTTATAAAACTTGATCATTTCCTTTTAAGAGGATGGAAACTGTAATATTAGGTCTGGCTTAGTTGAGTAATATGTCTTATTGTGCTTATTTTTATTTTTATGTCCAGAAAAAATAGTTTTCCATTTATGTTAGGATTATAAAGTTTTAAGAAATAAATAAATTTAAGTAAAATCATGAATTATAATACGTATATGGAGAAGATAATGTGTATGTGTCATACAAATTAAAGACACCAGGCCTGATATGACTTTTGTAATAGTAGTAGGTTTTTGCTAAGACCAACCAATATTATAAAATAAAATAAAATTAAATAAAATAAAAAGAGCTTATAGAGCTTTTCTGAGCAAATCAAACTGTGATTTTAATCATAATAAAGTTGATTGGGAAATATATGAAATGTAAAGAATCATAATAAAATTGATTGGGAAATGTATGAAATGTAAAAAATCATAATAAAGTTGATTGGGAAATATATGAAATGTAAAAAATGTAGCTAGGTAAAATTAATAGTAAATGATTTTAAAAGAATGAGATATAAGTGATTAAGTCATGTTACATCTAGAATCTTAAACTTGTCCTTGGAGATTGGAAGAATTTAAGTTGTTAGTGAAGGAATCGGAAAACATGGTAATAGCCTGTTGTGATTGAGAGTTTGGACTTGTGTAATATAAACTACGCAATTAAACTGTAAAAAAAAAAGAGTTAGGAATAACATTCTCTTTCTGAGGATTTTGTACTTCAACCTGTAATTCAGTCATTTTCAAGCCTGTTCCCCCAGTAGAGTCACATGAAGGAGATTTTAAAGATAGGTGCTAATGTCTGGACTACACCACAGGCAAGTAATCCAAAATTTCTGACATTAAGGCAAAGTATTATTGGTTTTCTTTTTGTTATTTTGTTTAAGTGTTCAAATAATTATAATGTGCAACCAGAATAGCAAATCACTGTTTTCAGGAATGAACCACAATTACAACCATTTTACAAGAAAATCTAACATAATTTAAAAGGCATTTTTATAGTAATATTTGTTGTTTTTTTAATATTAGGTTATTTACTTTTCACAGAAAGTCTAAAAGACATTATAGAAAAGAGAGTTTGCAGTGTGAGAAATAAATTATTATGGTTTAGGTAGGAGATACTTCCTTTTGAATAAGGACAGTGATAATGTACATGTCATGTTTGGCAGACTTCCAAATTAACTGCCTGGGACAGGCTTAGGATTTATGGTTTATAATCTGTGCCTGAGTAAAAAGTCTTTATCATGTGTCCTTCAAATCTTATTGTAAGTTCCTCAAAGTCTTGGTGTACTTATTAATATATAACCTATTGACATTGAAAAGGACATTGATTTGTTTCTGAATCATGGAGATTCACTAATTGTCTTGCACATGGAACATTTTGTCCTATATTTTGTAATCTGTAGCCAATATTTGTAACTTCCATATTGTACCTTCAGAAAACCCAAACAACTCTGACATGAGGAATCTCCCTCTTTTCAATTAAACTTTCTTATAAAAGCATTCCAACTGGAAACAGACTTTGGAACACGCTAAACTTTACTGGTGTGACTCCCTGGGTCATTCTTCACATTTGGCTTCCCATAAACCTTTATTAAATTATTTCTGCCTCAACAGCCTTAATTTTAGTCAAAAATACAGAGGAAGAAAAGTTAAGATAAAAGTTTTAAATGTAGTGAAAGTTTAGGAATGTAAGTTTACCAATTCAATATTTAAAGGGCATTGTGAAAATGTTTGTTTTTTCTGCAAAACTGGAGCATTTGTGTTCCTATCCAACACTTCCAATCATCCTTGACATGTTGACAGACCATTTTCTGAAAATAGACTGCTATTAAAATAGATGTCAATATATAATCAAAGACTGTATTTTGTATTGTGGCTGATTGTTTGGGTTATTGGAGGCTTTAAACAAAAGAATAGAGCCAAAAGTTCACCTAATTAAATTTTATCCTTGACCTTATTTATTACCTCATTGATTAAAGTATTATTATTTTTAGTGGGTTATTTTAGATGGAAAAATAGGTAGGATCAAATGTAAATTTTCACACTGAGTCTTATATATTTGTATGCATTACCTTATTAAATATTCATGTTTTTATTTAATCATTTATTCTTGCATGTCTTGGGTGTGAAAACTGAAATGACAGTCATATTCAAACTGAAAAGTGGTAAATATTAAAAATTAATGTTGTTTTTATCTATTTGTAATCATTGAGAAAGTTATATTTCTTGAAAACTAATAATATAGTAAGTAGGCATTTTGAATTAATTCATACCAGAATCATAAAATGAGGCACATATACAGACTTGGGCTTATATTAAAGAAAGAAATAAAATAGTAAGTAAGAAATACTTGTGTCAACACTTTATTATACTATCATATGCCATCTTTTTTATATGATGAAGTTCTCTTGATCTACATGGAAGAAAAATATTCTAGTTCTCCCTAAAACAGACATTTTGACAAATAAACATTTGCATTCCTAGATACGATGAAATTTTATAAGGAATAAACCATATGAACTTATTTGACAAAAATAAAAGGAAAAAATATGTCTACTTAAAATAAATCTTTCTATTAATAATTATACAGGATTATTATAGTCCTAGATGGTATAGATATTTGCCAGAGAACAGTAATGTACCTATATGTTTTATTAATTTAGATATGACAGCATTTGAAAGTTATACTTAGTGACTCATAGTTTCAATGCTATATTTTATAATAATATTATAGTATGATTTTTGAATAAAATAAACACATTATCATAAAAATATAGTATAGAGATTAAATTTTTTAGTTCTGATTTTCGACTTCTTGAATATTATGCACATATATGTATATATTTTTTTGCTATTACTGATGTAAATAAATGTCATTTAAAAGTATTTATATAATTTTTATTTTCTAGGTATTTTATAAATAATGTCCCTTTTTGTACTCACAACCAATTTTGGTCCATTATTAGCAATATTTCCTATTTAGAAATCAGGAGACCTGAAACAAGATTGTGATGTATTGCTGGTTAGTTAGTGAGCACTAATAATGTTAATTAGTGTGTAGAATTGCTTAATTTCCAAATACGGATTTTCCATCTTTTAAAGCTTACTTCAGCAGCAAAACCATCTTATAAAAATATTGACTTGACTTAAACTAAGTGTTTAATTGAGCTGAAGCCCCTGAGGCACTTTGCAAAATGACTGAAACATGGATAATTGTGTGGAAGGTATTTTTTGCTTCAATGATAGATGCAGACACCACCCTCCTCCCAGCCTTTTCTTTCCCCATGAAATGCACCAAATCACAGGGAAAGTGTCAATAATGTAATAGAAAGATAGAAGCTAAATAGCTACGTAGATAGGTAAGGAAAGAAAGGGACAGAACAGAGAGAGAGAGAGAGTGTGTGTGTGTAAGTGTGCAGGCACAGAACTTTAAAATAGTAAGTATGGCTTTTGCTAGAAGAGAAACTGTATATAATCCATGAACCATGAGTGAAATTAAAGAAACAAAACTGTAAAAAATAGTGGAATGAATGGAGCTGGAACATGTTCTTCTTAGCAAAGTACCTCAAGAATGGAAGAAAAAGTATCCAATGTACTCAGCCCTAATATGAAGCTAATTTATAGCTTTCATATGAAGGCTAAAACCCAATTATAGCATAGGAATACAGGGAAAGGG
>CAUYON010167037.1:0-10633 GCA_963573935.1 Arctocebus calabarensis
TGTGTGTTCCTCGACCTTGTCTCTTGGCTCAGCTCCAAACCGTTGGCTTTCTCGCCAAATTTCTGTCCTTTAACTCTCCTTCTGGACAGGAGCGTCTGCAGAAAGCTGGCTACAGACCGCCATCTTGGCTCCTCCCCTACAACATGATTTTTGAAGTAAGTATACACTGCGAAATGACCAAACCTAGCTAATTGACATAAACATTAACCTCATATAGTTATAATTTTCATGGTGAGAATATTTTACAACCACTCTTGGAATTTTCAGGGATGCCATATGCTATAACTATAGTCACTATGCTATACAATAAATTTCTTGAACTTATTCTTCCTATCTAACTGGAATTTTGCAGCCTTTGAACAACTTACTTATGTTGGTCCAAGTGACTGACTGCCAGACCTTAGTTATCAAGGCACCTGAACCCTAGGTCACCACACACCTTTCAGACAGTGTCTAATGTAATCACATATTAGAGGGAAACCTGATCAGGAAAGCATGAAGAGATGCTCGCTGAATCACCTACGTAATATATTCCACCTCACCCCACTGATGTGGCAGCAACCATGTCTCCTTTTGATGGGGATCAATTACTTTCATCAGTATGGCAGCTCCTTTTTTTCCTTCTGGTTCACTGTTACAAGGAGACCAAACTGATCAGGCAGCGGCAATAGTTTTAAGTTTACTGAGACTTGTGTGTCTCCTGTGTGAGTCATTTTCCCTTCTCATCAAGTTATTACCACCCTTCCACTTGCACACGTGCAAGCCCTTGAAATGTGTTTAATGTAACTAAGCAACAGAATTTTAATTTTACTTAATTGAAGTTGACAGTTAGCTTTAAAAACTAAAACAATGTAAAATTTCTTGCTGTTATCAAACACAACCTAATTGTTTTGAGCTGGTGACATTTTACTTTTAATAGTGAAACAGATGTTTAGGGGGTGAGGGTGCTGTTCATTTAAGACATGAGTATGATTTATGAGTATTAACAGATTGATTTAATTGGAAGAATGTTTTGTGTGCACTGATGTAACATTTTAGTGTACCTTTCTGAATATTTTATGCAGACAACTGAATAATAAAAATCCTATGTGATTCCTAATGGTTAATTAAATTGAAATACTTATCTTTAGTAGAATATAAAACAAATTTATTTTTAAGTTTAAATGACAAGTATGAACACAATTTAAATTTAAATAGACATCCTAGTAATGCAGGCTATAGTGGGAATGAAGAAGGTAATACAGTACTACAATAAGAATAGCATTATTTTGTTAAAGATAGAGAGACTAGAAAAACTATGTCATAAATTTCATATTGAATGGCAATTGTAATTTACTGAGATGAAGCAAAATGAAAATGTCATTTATTACTTCTATGAAAAAGTCAGATAATAAAGTGAACAATGTCAAGAGATTTACAGCAAATATGTGGTGAGATACTTCCTGATGCAATGTAAGAGAGGATCATTGGATCCCAGGGTCAGTGCTCAGACCTGCTCTTTTCTGGGATGGGTAGTGGGCACCCCATTAGCTTCTATTAACCATCATTCTACTCTGTGTCTCCATGAGACCAACTATCTTTAATATTTAGCTCTCCTGTATGAGTAAAAACATGTGATATGCTCAATTTTTTCCATATCCTCTACAGAAACAGAGTCAGCAAGTAGATTCTCTGGTCAAACACATTATATACATGTATAATGCTTTTTCAGTGTGGCCTGGCTCCCCCACTTTTTAAAATAATGAGCCAATCTGTTAGTGCTTCCAAAATAGCTCCAGAATTAACTCCTGAGCCATGGGGGAATGCACCCATATTTATAGACTCCTCCTTCTTCCAGGTTTATATTTGCACACACACAAACACTCGCACATGTATGCCCATGCAAAAGTCTAACACCCTGATAAGCTACCTCAAACACATCTTTCTCTCATCTTCTAGTACATTCACACTAGTTTCTAAAACTCCATTGCCAAAAAATACCTATCCTCCTGTTGAAGTACCAACATTTTCTGATTTACGTTGATCACTGAATCTGGCAACTGATCTACTGGCCTAGAAGAAAATCGAGAATGGGTCTTGTAGAACATGCGTTTTATCTTTCAAAGTATCTTCTTCAAACAACATGAGTCCAAGTCTTTCACCAAGTCCATTATGCAGGCCAAGAGCATTCAATGAAATACAGGAGCATAAGATTTTCAAGTACATTTATCATACATTCTACCCTAGTTCTCACTGTCTCATCCTTTCTTTATTAGAGTCCTAACTTTGATATTGCACATTTCTGAAACTAACAGCTCACCTTCCTACTGAATTCTCTTACAATTAAGCCCTGGTCCTGACCTCCAGCACAATTAGCCTTCCAGCTGCAGAAGATAAGTGTCCATTTAAATGCCACCAAAATATTCAAGCCTTACTTTACTTTGATAAATGATGGACTTAAATTTGTAATTTTCTCTCTTCAATGCATCAATCATACCTAATAACAACCAAACAAATTCCACAGCCCTTACAATTACTGTTTATTTCCCTGTATTCATTTGTAAGAGTCAGGTATATTGCATAAGATAACGCCACCTCCCTTCAAGACGGAGACATTCCAGCAATCTCACTGTTGCAGCATGCACAGACTATTGGGGCCTATGTAGTAGCAGCAATGAGGCCCTCATTGTCATCTCCCCCATAAATGACCTACCCTTAAAGTCCCATCTTAACATCTGCCTTATTACATTCACTTCATTTTTGTTGTTTCTGACTTTTATTTTTTGCAAATGTATTTCTATAATTTTTTTCTAAATGGTGTTTTCATTGTCATCATTTTAAAGTATTATATAATTATTTCTTTCTGATTAATATGAGGGAACATACAATGATGTTATATTGCCTGCATTTCTAAGCTAAAGTCTGTTTTTGTTGTGTCCTGCACCCAGGAAATGAGCCATTCACCTACGCATAATTCCCGCTGGGTGGGAATCTGCCAACCCCTTCCTTTCTTCCCTCTTCTTGGATTTAATTGAGTTTTTCTCTCATGTGAGCATGTTGTTGCTAATCTACAAGTTTCAAAACAGTATTGAGTACATGGGGTGCTTATTTTTCCATTCTTGTGATACTTTGCTTAGACAGTGTTCTCTAGATCCACCCAAGTGATAACAAAGGCCACAAAAATCTCTATCTTTTTATGGCTGAATAGTATCCATGGTATACATATGCTTTATTTATCCATTCATGTGTCAAAGGGCAATTGGGTTGTTTCCAGATATTTGCATTGTAAATTGGGCTGCTGTAAGCATTCAAGTTCTTATGTTCTTATTGTAAGATGACTTTTCTTTTGGGCAGATAACTGGTAACGGGAATGAACAATCAAATGGAAAGTTAACTTTTAGTCTTTTGAGGACTCTCCATACTTCTTTCCATAAAGACTGTACTAGTTTGCAGTCCTACCTAGTACAGGAGTGGTCCCTGCACTCTGCACCTGCACCAGCACCTGTTGTTTGGGCCCTTGTGCTGTGGGCCATTCTCACTGGGGTTAGGTGATATCACAAAGAGATTTTGATTTGCATTTCTCTAATAATTAGAGACAATGGGCGTTTTTTCATAAGTTTTTTGGCCATTTGTTTGTCCTCATGAGAAAAGGATTCTGTTCATGTCTGTTGCCCAGATCTTAATGATCAATGTTCATTTCTAATACCAACTGTCTTATGTTAAGTTCCCAAGGGCTCGGATGAGTATTTGTTTACAAGTGATGTATGATGAAACCTCTCCTTGAAAGTCTTATAAGAGAGTTAGGGAGTAACACAAATAAGGAAAAAATACCAAACATGGATGCAATTTTACATTAAGTTCCACTCCCGGTCTGCTATTGAGGGGAAAAGAGATAAGGCATGTGGAAACTGAGTGATGGATACACAAAAACTATAAAAAGATAATCTGAGGGAGTATAAGTTATACTTTGAGAGTGGCCTTTATGGCTATAGAAAAGTAATTTACAACTATGTGATCAATAATTGTCTATGCAGTACTCATCCACCACTTGCTTTTCCGCCCAAGCTTATAACAGCTGAAATTCAGTATCCCCAAAAGTTCCTGTGGCCACTAGTCTATATACCTGGCCAATTAATCATGAAAGGAGACTTTACAGAATTCCTGGAGTTTGGCATTTTCTTCCTTTTTGCAAATGTTGTTCTCAGAGCATGAAACTTACATCTTCGTTTTACTTTATAATGCAGGAGGGGAGAACTAGAAAGCTGGAGCTGGAAGAAAATGAAGGGTAGGGTGAAGAAAGTGCTTTTAATTTATGATAAAACACTCTTTTCAAAGTTTGGGGAAAAAATTAAATCAGTTTTTTTTTTTAAAGCCTGAACTGATTGTTTCAATAGTCCAGAGATCATTGAAACAATCAATTGGGATTGTCCTTAACAACAAACAGTAATTAGCTATCTTCTCAGAAGTTCCAACAATATCTAACATTAAAAAATTGTATACCTAAGCACAATTATTAATGAGGTGCCACCAGCTTTAATATGACTTGAATTCTCCATTACAGTGGGTGCTCATGAAATGGATATTAAATCATAATGTATTGTGTACATTCTTCATGAATTTTGTCCTTTTTCTCCAATAAGGAATATGTCTGTGCCTCCAAACTGTTGTGTGTGCTTTGGTAAATTTCACACAAGTGTGAATTGTTCATATTTCTCTCTCTGCATCATGTTTTTTAGAAGCTGTCTTGCCATAGAAGCATGTTAAAGTTAAAAGTTCTCACTTCCTGGCACAGATGATGCAGGCCAAACTTGTGCTGTGGCAATGGCACAGCCACATCTAATTTAGCTTTACTACTGAACCTTCAAATTCTGCTACCAAAGAACAGTTTGTTATTACATTTTTATTTTGACTTTGACATCCCTTGTTCTCCTCACTCGGGGATTGTGCCAGGAGCCATAGGGAATTCAAATCCAGATAAAACAAGATTTCGTCATCTATAGACAAATTCAAACTGGCAAACACCCCTGTTTCCAGCATTCTGGTGGCCCTCATTCATATATGGTATAACTGCTATTCTTAACTCTTGCACAGGGTGAGTTTTAATATGCCTCGACAATATTATCCTGGGATGGGAAATGAGACTTCACCAAGAAAACAGAAATTTGCATAGAAAGAAAAGCTTATGGCCAAAACCTCATTGCAGGGGCTCCATTTCTTCTGATGAACGTTTCTGTTGAACACTGAGGCGGTAACGTGCACATCCACCAGGTGGTTCAGTCTGGTTGAACCTCTAGAATGACACTTTACTGCTTGACCACAGAAGTGGCAGAGTCTATCTTTCCTATGTTAATTTCATGAGGTTATTTTTACTCTCCCTCGTTCATTTAAGGTGAATAATCCTGGCCACTCTATCCCATTTTGTCTTCCTTAATCTAAACTATCCCAGAGGCTCTCTTTATATAAAGTTGCTCACTCTGGTTGTGAGGCTAAGAAAGTTAGTATACCTGGCCATATACACTATTTCATTCACAAGGACATGACAGTGTCACTAAATTAATCTTTTTCCTGCTCCTGCACTCTGTCTATAAACTGATGAGCTACAGGCATTTGGGTATCTAATGTGAAGGGCAGGAAAGAAATAAGAGAGAATTCCTCTTCTTGATGGAAAAGCTTATGGTTTTGTTTTAAAGTCAATATTAGTTACTATACTTTACACCCTTAGAGACTGATTCAAGCAATGTTTTATCAAATGCTAAGGTAGACACCCTTTAGAATTGCCCACATTGCCCAGGCTACCTTCCACCTCATGTCTAAGGAATAGAATCGCGCTCACACAACAGTTTGGAGGCACAGATGTATTCCCTACTGGAGAAAAAGAAAGGACACACTCATCAGACCATATTGATCGAGCCAAGAGTAGACACCTGAATAGTCAACTGAGCCAGTAAAATTCTCTCTCCTTAAAACTAATTTCTATGAGTTTCCCCTTTAAGCACTTGACCTGAAAAGATACATAAGAACTGAGTGAGTCTTGTCTGGGATATGTGCCTGAGATAGCTCAGAAAACATGTCTTTATATATAGAACAAAGAAAATGTGCACAGGAAAATAAAGAAGAGGAAAAATTAGATAAATAAAGTAGCAAATTTTGTTCTTGAGGTTTCCAAATCCTAATTGGAATTTTTCATTAGGTCCAGGAGAAAGGTCAGCCCTTGGGTTCAAGAAGAGATCCTTGGGATCTTCTAGGAAATCTCCATCATTTTCTAGGCTAGTCTGATAAGTGTCTGCTAGTTTTATCTCCAAAAGTGCAAACAAAAATATCATGCTAAGAAGTATGATTCAGAACAAACAGAGAAAGAGGTACACATCTTCCCATAGCAGCCAGGGATGGCTTCAGAGAAGGGGAAGTAGTCTAGATAGAACTGAGATATTACGAAACAAGTAATATTCATATACAATGTCTTCTTATCTGAACAGGGCTTCAGAAGTGGCAAAAACAGCATGATCAAAGGCAGAGAGGAAGGATCAGAGGTGATATACACGGGATTCCAAGGGATCAACCTGGTGGACACAGAGCTTCATGCTTTGAAACTATGATACCTCTTGCAAGTATGTCAGAAATATTCATGTGTGTGGATTACTGTGATTGTTTTCCCTTGTGGTATTGACTTCAAAAGATCAATGACACCTTTAAGAGAACAAAGAACTCCTCAAAGAAATGACTAATTCCAGGACGGGGAAAGCGTATATTAAAAAAATGAGCCTGGGGCATGCTTGGGGCTGAGAAATTAAGAAAAGACTAAGGAGAAAAAAATATATGAGGGCATGTTACAATGACTAAGGAGCTAATTTTGAAATTTCATCAACAAAATAAACACACAAATGAATTATCAAGCATTGGAAATATAGTAAATTGCAAGTTAGTACATTAATAATTCACTAAATGAATAATATATTAGTAGAGTAAGAAGGTAAGACTTGCTTACAACAGTATGCCAAGTGCTAGAAAATAAGTGTGGGAAAATTATTAGAGATGTAAAGTCATCACTTTGAAATTATCACAGTAAAGATTAGATGAGATTAGAATTATCAACAGATAGTAAACGTATGAGAAAATTTGACGAGACCCAAGATTTTTGCATCACTTAAGGGTTCTCCCTATCAAGTGTTTATTACTTGTAATGGATAAAAATAATAATAATTATACAATGTACATACCAGACAATATTTTTATATTTTCAGTGAAGGAGCTATGGACATGAGATGCCTGTCAATGAACTACCTCAAGGAAAGCATAACTTCACCTACATAATATGTCATTAATGTTATAAATGACAACAAAATTGACTAAGGAGATTTTCTAGGCTAGAATATCCTAAAAACTCATGAAAACTGAATGCAACATCTCACTGTAGACTGGATTCTGTTTCAGAGGGAAAAGAGTGCTCTAAAGCACACTCTTAGGTTGAAATGATAAAACTGGAATAAAAACAGTATTAGATTAAAAATTGTACTGATATTAAATTTACTGAAATCAGTATCTATGTTGTGATCATGTTTAACAAAATCAGTCTTACAATTATTCTTATGATCATTACTATTTCTTAAACACACTGTGCTACAGTGTGTGTGTATTTTCCCCTTCAATTTTCACAAAGACCCCAATGAAAGCTGATCTGGGAGAGCTTTGTCCTTATAAAAATTTTCCAATGTGGATGCTGCTGGGATCACAGCCGTGTTGATTACCAAATCTGAACTAAGGAAAGCATCTCTGTTGGGGAATGTAGTTACATTCTGCTTAAAAACAAATTCCATCTCTCATCATGCCTAAGCACATCAGGGTGGACTTAATGAAATCAAGAAGAGAAACTCAGGATGATGAACTTTGCTCTCATGCGAAGTGGGAATTTCGGGTGTGGGGTCTGGAAGGTGTTGAATGAGGATATCTTTATTTGGTAACATGAGAGAAAAGACAGTGCACTCATACTTGCAAGTGAAATATAAACCATGAGGTCTGTGTGGTTCCAGCATGTGAACTAAGTACATTTGTTGTATGTCCCTCTTCACCAGGGTCTTCCACTTCCTGTCAAGGATGGAGTAAAGCCAGGAAGCACTGAAGAATTATCTTTTTCTCTTTGCATTGTGATTTTTGCAAAAAAAGCAAATTGCATTCTCACAGCTCAGAGCATGTCAGTAACTCCCCTTCTTACGGAACTGACGATTCTGCTCTGCTTCAGTGGGTTTTCCAAACAGAGATTCTGGGAAGAATGCTTGGAAACCAATGGGGTTTTATCTGACTTATGGCTCTCCTCCCTCTCCCCTTAAAAAAGGCATGAATGTTTGTAATTACCTTGGTGGAGGAGATTGAGAAAGGACTTTATGCTACATGACTTTGGAGAATTTCTCCATCACCTACACAATAAAAAATAAAAATAAAAATTGTGATCTTTGCTTTAGAGGCCTTCCATGGTCTGGCATTTTATTGCTTTTTTATTTTTATCCTTATAACTACAGATTTTCTCTGTTTCTACCTCATGATTGTTTAACATCACATTTTGACTCATATTATTTCTTTTGCCTATAAAGGTAATCTCCTCCACATGTATAAAACTGCCATCTTTCCAGCAACCAAACCCTGGTTCTTTCAAGGGGATGTTTTCTCTGTCTCTTCCTCTCTGTCTTTCCCCAACTTCTATCTTTCCTTCACTCTCTGTTATGTTTAAATGTTTGTGGTCATGTTATTTCTCCCTATTATAATCATTCGTGAACTTGTGATACTACCTCTCTTTAATTCACTATATTATGGGGCATTGACTTGGTGGTTTAAGGAAAACTTACCTATATTTTTAAGTTTTCAGATTACTCAGGTGACATGCTGAATGAACAACTTCATTTGACTACTAAAGACATGGTAAAATTGGGCGGTGCCTGTGGCTCAAAGGAGTAGGGCACGGGCCCCATATGCCGCAGGTGGTGGGTTCAAACCCAGCCCTGGCCAAAAACTGCAAAAAAAAAAAAAAAAAAAAAAGACATAGTAAAATAATGTGTTCAAAAATGTTTGTTGACTTTTGTTTGATTGACTTGAGGCCACTTTAAAATCCTTGCATTCATTATTAATATGTTTCATTAAAGCACTTGAGTACCAAATAGATGCCATTTGTACTGTATTACTTTCCTATTACTGTTCTCACTAATTATCCCAACCTTAGTGACTTAAAGCAAAACAAACAACATCATAGAGTTCTGGAGGTCTGACGTTTGAAATTGATTTATTGAACTAAAATCAAGGTGTTGGCAAGGATCTGTTCCTTCTCAAGCCTCAAAAGTACAATCCTTCTCATCTCCTATTCCAACTTATAGAACTTGCTTGTATTTATTGGAATATGGCCTCGTCTTCCATTTTCAAGCCAGCAGCATTTATCTTCTAAACTTTGTCCCTGATAATGACCCCTAATCCTAATAATATATACCATCTCAAGATCTTTATTTTATTATTATTTTTTTTTTTTGGTGGTGTTTGGCCAGGGCTGGGTTTGAACCCACCACCTCTGGCATATAGGGCCAGTGCCCTACTCCTTTGAGCCACAGGCGCTGCCCCTCAAGATCTTTATTTTAATCGCAATACAAAGTCTCTTTGCCATAGAAAGCAATATATTCTCAGGTCTAGGAATTTATATGTGGACATCTTTGGGGTATTGTTATGTATACCACAGATATCAAAACAACCATGTGGTCTAGGTAAGGATTTATAATCAAAATTTTATAGCATTTCCTCCTAGAAAAGGGGAGAATGGAAGAAGAAGACTCAAGACTCCTTTCCTCTCTCTGCAGTATCACCAGGAGAAATTTGGTTTTGACCCTAATATATAAGAAATAAAAAGAGTTTTGTGATGTATTTTCAAAGCTCTCAGATAAAGACAAAAAAGAAACTTTTTTCATTCTGATGCTGCAAAACATTATTCAGTTGACTACTAAAAATGCACTTAATCGTGTTTCATTTATAAAACCACGAAATATTTACAATCCAATGCCTCAGGCTGATGTCATATAGTACATAACTGTTCTGCAGTTCAGTAAATCATGGATACAAACACTCAAATTGATGCTTTCAAGCACATTAGTGAAAACAAACCTTTCCTTAAAAGTCAACGTTTTTATTTGGAAATTTTTATTTTTCATTCTGTAGCATGCTTTTTTTTCTAGATACTTCTAAGGTAACATAAATAAGCCTAGGCTATAAAATTCTCTTTCAGCAAACATTGTCTCTTATGTCTATCATTTCTGGAAGGAAAGATGATCTAGCTATTCTTTACCAGATATTGTTACTCTGACACATAATTTTTTTTTATGGATTTATGTTATATTTTTAATATTCTTTGAACAAAATGGGCTTTGATTTCTGGATCAAGATGGCAAAGCATTGATATCCAAAAAAATGGTGTGACATCAAACCGAGTGAGTTACCAAGGGATGAGCTCTATTGGCAAGATGGAGGGTTAGGAAAGCTTTGGATGGGCATTCTTTTTTTTTTTTTTATAATTTTATTGAATCATAATTCTGTACATTGGTGCAATCATAGGGCACGATTCATATACATTCAGAAATGTTTTGATCGTACTGTTACAGATAGCCTTCATGGCATTTTCTTGATCACT
>CAUYON010167039.1:0-28810 GCA_963573935.1 Arctocebus calabarensis
AGTCCCAGCTACTCGGGAGGCTGAGGCAAGAGAATCGCTTAAGCCCAAGAGCTGGAGGTTGCTGTGAGCAGTGTGACGCCACGGCACTCTACCCAGGGTGATAAAGTGAGACTCTGTCTCTACAAAAAAAAAAAAAAAGAAAAAGAAATAAAACGTACTTAGATAAAAAAGAAAAAAATGACCTCATTTGCAAATAAAAGTCTCTGTAGAAAATACAAGAGAATTGACTAAAAAAAACCTCCTAAATTAGTAAGTTATCATAGCAAGATGGTAGGACACAAGGTTAATATACAGGAGTTAATCACTTTTCTACCTGTCAACAATGAACAAGTGGAATCTGAAATTGAAAACACAATACCATTTACATTAGCACCCCCCCAAAATAAAATACAAAGATATAAATCTAACAAAATATGTACAAGACCTATTTGAAGGAAACTACAAAACTTTGATGAAAGAGATCAAAGAACAAAATAAATGGGGAGATGGCCCATGTCCATGGATAGAAAATATTGTCAAGATGTCAGTTCTTCTCCACTGGACCTATAGATGCAACTCAATCTCATCATACAATCCCAAATTTTGTGGATGTTCACAAACTGATGCATAATTTTATAAGGAGAAGCAAAATACCTAGAATACTCAATGCAATATTGAAGAAAAAGAACAAAGTCAGAGGACTGACACTCCCAACTTCAAGACTTACTATAAAGCTACATCAATCGAAACAGTATGGAAAAACAAACAAATGGACTGATGGAATAGACTACAGAGCTCAGAAGTTGACCCACATAAATATAGTGAATGGATCTTTGACAAAGGAGCAAGCCAATATAACAGAGAAAAGAGTTTTTTCAAAAAAGTGACGCCCCCAAAACAGGAAAGTAAGAATGAGGCAAATAGAATGGAAACAACCTAAATGTCCCTCAAAGCAGAACAGGTGACCAACTGTATACCCATCCCACAGAATACCATGCATGAAAAAGGTCTCTAACATCATGCATGCAAATGATCCTAACGTCATTCGAGCTCTCTTATTTCCTTGGTGAGTACCTCACAGAACGATATCAGTAGCATAATCACTCACACACACCAGCACCAGACACTTTCCACAGACACATATGACCATAAATGTACAGGACAGAGGTTCTGGGAAGTTCTGTCCTCAACTGTGGAAACTGTTGCTTCTCTGCCTCAGGAGAAAAGCCTGGAATGGTCCACATTCCCTTTGGCGCTACCCAAAATGATATGGGTAGAGCTACCCAAAATGATATCATTTTTGCCAAGAGAAGATGATGATGAAATACTTACATAATTAGAACATTAAAAATAAATAAAGAATAAACCTATACTCCTATGATTATGGTTGTCACCCAAAATATTAGGCATTTTTATTTACTTTTGCTTTTAAAGGAAGATAATTCATGTTTAAATAATGGCCTTTGTCCCTCCAACACTTTCTCCTTCTTCCAATTCAGTGTGTACATTTTAATGTTTACTGGATTTATGCACTTAAGAGACACGCTTCTCCCCTGGCAGGCCATGCACGGAGCTGGGCTTATTGACTCACCACAGCACTCATTTATGCCCCCACACCCTGTCGTAGGAGCAGTAGACTAAGCAGTGTAACAGTTCAAACACAGCCTTGAGCCTGATCTATAAATTACTGAAAATCCACAGCACTAAGTTTATGAGTTGTACTTTAAAAATAGATCATAAGCTCCATCGCCGTAGTGATGATAATTCCAAGAACCAACCTGCACAAACCTATAAATAGGAACATCATCCATGTTTGCACAAAAGCTGTGATCTCTCCCAGCACCCACCATTCATTAGCGCTGGTGTGCGTTCTAAAGCTGCTGGGTCTACCGGGACTTTGCATCTAGGGAAAGCAGTTATTTAGGCAATTAAATTCTGGTGCCTTCCTCAGCCTCCATTCTGACATATGAATAATAGTGCAAGGTTTTCTGGGCCCACAGGGGGAATGACATTCACATTTGGATCTGGCAGAGGGCACCCCAGTTCAGTGACTTGGGGTGTAACAGATCACTCCTTAGCATTTCACACCAAAGTCTGGGGGCCCTGACCCTCCTAATTGTTTTTAATTGCTACTTGGGGAATCTGTGAGTTGACCCAGGCTGCGGTGTAAGAAGGATGGCCCTGCAAGCGGTGACAGACAGAAGGGGTCAGGTGCACACCGATTAGGCAGGTTCTGAGCCCATCAGAACCTGGCCACAGAGCAGAGATGAGCCACAGACCCTCCATTCAGAAGGACAATGGGCCTGAAGGCTACAGACCCATTACAATGGAGGAGTACTCCTGAGGACACAGGACTCCGGTTTAGATGAGACTGCTCAAGTGGTTCATTGACTGATTCACACATCAACTCATTCAAGGAGTACTCAGGGCATGTGTAGGGATAGTTGGAGGGGCTGAGCAGGGGTCTAGGGTGACTGTGGAAGTGCAGAACAGTGGACGGGACCCAGATCTCTTTTAATTACATTCAGCCAACTCATTTCTCAAAGGCCCCCTGCAGCTAAGTCTGTGGAAGAGGGGAAGCTTCCATGCACTCTTACTGCTGTAAGTCAGACACACACCTGCTGGCTCATGTGCTTTGTAAGTCAGAGGCTGTTGACTGTAGTGTTCAGATTCCCCAGAGAAGGGCCCAGCGCCCTCTCCCGCTCACCTGCAGTGCGAACTGAAGAGTTCTAAAGCCGCTCCCAGGGCTCTCCGTCCCACCCTAGGCAGGGCTGGGAAGGCCTCTGCAGATGCAATTAGGGTTATAATCAGCTGGCCTAGAGACAGGGAAATTAGCCTGCATGAGCTCCTGGGCCCTATGCCACCACTTAGAAAGCAGAGGGGAGGCAGGAGAGGAAGAGATAGATCACAGGGAGGAGAGATTCCAAGGGTGAAGAAGGATTTGGAGACCCCTTCTGGCCCTGCATGGTAAAATGAGTCCAGAAATGTGGTCCAGGAGCTGAGAACTACCTGCCACAGCCCCACCCCAGAGAGCTGACAGTCCTATACCCAATTGAACTCTGTCGACCACTTGAGCAAGCAGGGAGCTGACCCGCTCCCTCAGCCCTCAGGTGGGAGCACAGCCCAGCCGACGCCTTGATCTTGTCCGTGACACCCAAAGAAGGAAGCAGTATAGCCCCCTGGCCTTCTGACAGTGTGTGATGATGCACAGGTGTTGTTTTGGCTGCTAAGTTTGTGGTCCATGGTCTTGGCAGCCATGAAAAGGAATGCACACAACCTCTCCTTTAATCCTCCTGACCAGAAAGGCCCCTCCGTCAATGAGGAAAGCAAGGATCTGAGAAGAAGTGATGTGTGTGCAGTCACAAAGGGGCTGAGCTGGGAACCCGAGGGTCTTTCTGCCACCTCCGTGTGACCCCACTCCCCCTCCACCTTGCTTGGATGGTTCTCTAAAGAGGTATATGTTGGTGTCCAGCATTAACTCATGACTCGAGCAAAGGGAAAACTGCACAGATAGGATGGGCAGAAAGAACCACCCCAGTGTCCCACCTGCAGTTAAAACACGACTTGCAGGACACACAGTCCCCCACAAGTGGAACACACAGGTTTACCAGACGTAGGAGAGCAAAATGGCTCAGAGTCCAGAATCTTGCAAAGTGGCCTGCGGAGGCGCAAATCCAGCTTGCCAGCTGTGACCTCTGACAAGTTCTTCTATCCCTTTAAAGCCTCGGTCTTCCTCATCTGCCAAATGGGGTCACCCAATGGAGCCCACCTCCCGCACAGGTGTGCAGATGTCCTCAGCAAACTGAGCATACAGCTTGGGCAGTGTCCGTGTCTGGCTGATGTGCAAATGGTAAGTGTAAAATCATACTTTAGGTTGGAAATCACTTTAATCCACACATAAGAGGAATATCTGCTCTTAATTTTTATTATCCCAACGTTAAACAAGCAGTAAAATTTCGTAGCTAATTCGTCATGATTTCTCATGAATTATAGAGAAATGCACGGATAGCAAAGACATTAGAGTAAAAATAGAAAGAAAAATAGGCAGCGAGGCTGTAATGTGCCAGTGTCCTCATTATCCAAGTTAGTGCAAATAGGGTAGTTAAGGGGATTTAGTCACGGAAGACAGATAATGTTTGGTTAATACGGCTGTTTTGGACTCTCATAAGTGGAAACAGACAGTCCGTAACTTGTATTAGAAACCTCATCTAGGAAAGAGAGTCTATTTTTAGTTTTACCCTCTGGGTGAGCAGCAATAAGCCTCAGTCCAAATGTGCAGGCGCGTGGGACAGGCGCGGGGTGTCTCAGCGACTTCCCAGGCCCGGGAGGGACCCCCTGAGCGCAGGGAGGCCGCGGTGCTCTGCTCCCCAGGCACCCTGAATGGATGGGGTCAGTACTGGGACAAGGGCATGTACATTGCCCTTTCCAGTTCTGCCTGTTGAAATGGTATTAAAACCTTCAAGGATGTGACGCGTTTTCAGGAGACGTGGGAGCCCTTCTAGGAGGCCAGGCCCTGGCTGAGAGGCTCATGCACAGAGGCCTGCAGCCGGCCCAGATAAGGCAGCTAAATTCAGAGAGAGATTCTTTTGCTAAATGGCTCTGCTCAGAGGGGAAGCAGGGATCTATGGTGGAGCGGATGGGACCTGAAGGAAAGACACTCCTGTGAGCTGCGAGGACCAGCCTCTGCAAGTACTTGTTTCTCTTGGGCCACTCACTCTCTCTGCAAGGGGGCGGGAAGGTGGGACCCCACCACCCTGAGCCTCACTGCCCTCAGTGGACTCTCAGTGGACCCCGCTGCTGGCGCTCAGGCAGGCACAGAACTCCCGTGGTCCAGCTGTGAGCTATGCACTCAGGAAGCAGCCAGTGGCCCCTTGCGTTGGGCTTCCATTTGGAGGAGAAGACGGATCACCGAGATGGTAAACAAGATGATTGTCACGTTTGGGGTCTCCATCACCACCTGTAGGCTCGGTGATTAGCAAGAGGCCTCCCGGGATGTGGATGCAGCTGTAGGCAAGGCTGTGATTTACAGCAGTGCAGACGACACTCGGCAAAGAAAAATGTGCGCAGGGTGAGTCCAGGGCCACCATACATGAGCTCCCAAGGGTCTTTCCCAGTGGGGTCATACGATGCATCCTTAATTCCTCCAGGAGCGAATTGTGACCACACAACATGCGTGTGCAATGCTGTTCACCAGGAATTCATTAGAGACCCAGTGCCTTGGGATTTTTTGTTTGGGGGGGGAGCACCCGGTCACGTTGGAACCCTCTGCCTGGTCTGTTTCAGAAATCCAGATTCCAGAAGGAAAGCAGGAGTTCAGCCACTGAAGTGCAGGTAGCCGCTGTCCTCAGAGAACAGTGGGAACCCTCACCAGTCCAAGTTCTCAGGCGCCAGCAGCCCCTCTGGGGAGAGTTGTCTCAGGCACAACCAGCGGCTGTGCAGAGGCTCAGACAGGCAGTGAAGACGGTGTTTCAATAGATGGCCACCATGTTATCTCCACCCTTACAGGCTCTTCTCACACGTGGCTCTGCACTCTCTCACCCTGAAGCAAGGTGGGCTGATTCCATGACAGAAGCAATGAATTTTGAGTCCCAAGGCCAGATCAAAAACCATGGCAGAATTTGTACTTGTTTCTCTTGGGCCACTCACTCTTGGACCCCAGGCTGCCCATGGAAAGGCTGGGACAGAGAGGACCTGAGGCCCAGCTCACAGCCCCTAGCTGTTATGGGCTGAACTGGTCCTTCCTCCCCAAAAGCTCCTATGTTAAAGTCCTGATCCCTCAAAACTGAGAATGTGGCTGTATTTGTAGCTAAGGCCTTTAAAGAGGTGATTAAGCTAAAAGGAGGCTGTTAGTGTGGGTCTAATCCAGCCTGACTGATATCCTTATATGAGAAGAGATTTGGACACACAGAAAGGAACACCTGTGGCATATGAGCACAAGGAAAGGCATGTGAGGGGGTGGCATCTGTGAGTGAGGAGAGAGGCCTCAGGAGAACCAAACCTGCCAACACCTTGATCTCAGACTTACAGTCTCTGGAACTATGAAAAAATGAATTTCTGCTGTTTAAGCCATCCCATCTGTGGTATTTTTGTTATGGCAGTCCCAGCTTACAAATGCATCAGCCATGCCAGGAAGTCACACTGAAGGTGTCTGGGGTAATGATGAACCGTCTGGCTGAGCCCTGCCCAAATTACAGATTTGTAAGCAAAATAAATGATTGGTGTTGCTCAAAGCCACTGTGCTTTGGGGGGCATAGGTGGCTTGGTCAGTGTCACTCTGAGGAGGTACCACCAAGGCTGGGAGCCCTCCAAGGGCTGGTTTACCTATGGAAGGAGACCTGACATTTGGGGCATCAGCAGGGAGGGGATGCCACAAGCAGCCAGGAGAGACTGAGTCTTGGTGCAGTAACAAGCATCCCCTAAACCTCCACAGTTTATAAGGATAAAAGTTTCCTGCTCAGGTCCTCTCTGGAACATGCCGGTCTCACTGCAGAACCACTCAGGGGTCCCTCGATCTTCTGCATTAGGTGGCACAGCTCTTCCCTGCCCCTTGAACTTGTTGGTTCCAGCCACACAGGGCAAAGCCCAGCTTCTATAATGCAGTGATATGTATTCCTCCCACACAGAGGATGTTTTTAAACTAAAATACAACCTCCTAATGTGCCAAAACAAAACCTTGAAATAATAAAACAAAAAATAGAGAGAAGCTATTTTGCTTTCAACTCACACATAAGCTCTGGGTCATGTTGAGGGATAAGATTGGGTAACACATGGCAATAATGGGACCAGAAATCATTTCTGTGTTTGCACCTCTAAGGGTCTTTTTCTGCCCCAACTGCACACATGAAAGATTGGGGTGGCGGGGGAAGGAGGGAAGACCAACACAGGGGAAGTGGTGGGGTCAGAAATCCTGATTTGGGCCAGTCCCCAGAGTCCCATGAGCTATGTTAGGTGAGACCAGGGTGGAGATGAGAAAATGAAGGTCCAAAGACCACACACCCCCAGAGCTGCGGTGGTGGCTTCTGGTTTCAAGACCCTCATTACACTGCTCACCTTGACCATGGCACTTAGGCTTAATAACAGCAGTCTGAAAAAGAAGCCCTGGGTGAGGGACACCTGGGCACCACATCCTAGCATCACCTGCTCACTCATTCAGCCTTGCCATTCCTGAACACCCCTGGTGTGTCCAGTGCAGACCAGGCAACAGTGTGGCAGAGATGAGGGAGAGGACAAATTAAGAATGGCAGTCCTCAACTAGCTCAGGAAATCCCCAGGGAGTTATGACACTTCTTTTTTAAAAAAATAGAACCCATGAGAGTTTACAGGAAGGAAATATTTCCCCGGAGTGAGGAGCTGGGGTATTCACGGGTGAGGTCTCACAGCTGGACCTTGACATACAGACACTCTTTGCAGGAGGCAGGAGCCTTCTGGGTAGGAGGAACAGCTTGGACGGGTGGTAGAGAGGGTCCAGGGTGCGCAGGTAGGAGGGCCTGGCTTAGACAGGGGCTAGTGCTGGCACACAAGGCTGAGAGTTGGCACACACACTCATGCATGATCACACACACTCACCCTTCAGGACCCCACCTCGTCCCGAAGCCCCATCACACACACAAGCATCCCAGCCCAATAGCCTCCTATCCCCTCGCTCACTCGTCTTGTCTTCCAGCCCTGTAAATGTTTGGGCTTGCAGCGCCTGACCCACGTCAAGGTGTGGAACCTCCTGGGAGCGTCCCCTGTTCTGGCCCACTTTCACGGTGTGAGCCCAAGGCCTGTTGACTCCCCCCAGAGAAGGCCTTGTAAGGCTGCTCACACCAACTCACACCTTATGACTGGAGCACCTGAGTACCTTTCCTGCAAATACCATAGTCACACAAAATTGGCATCTTTCTAGGACACAGGATCACTAGTTTCTAAAAGGCAGGTGTCCCCCCACCCCACCCCAGTGGCTCAGAGTACGTAGTACAGGCCCACACACCTCTGCTCACCACATCCCACCAGCCCCCGGCCCGGGCTGGAAGTCTGATGGGAGCAGAGTGTGCTGTGGTCCTTGTATTCCCTTAAAACAAACTGTGACTGAATTTGGGTGGAAATCCCAAAGGTAGCCCCAAGGAAGCTGATACAGAGGAGTGGTCAGACTTGTTCAGTCAGTCCTGAGGGCACATGTGTGGATGGCACTGGACATCTCCCTCCTGGGGGTCACCCCAGGAAAGCAGCCAGGGCTACAGGGAGCAGCCTCTAAATTTCTCCAGACAGCTGATCCCTGCAAGTTGCTTCTTCTGGGTAAAACAGAATTGGTAAGCACATAACCAAATGTCAATTATAACAATGAAATCATACACACTGCCAAATCATAAAACAAATGTTTGCCCCAAAACTGCTTTGAATTTTGGTTTATAACACGTGGTCCACTTGGTGTTCAGGTCTAAAGTAAACTGCCCAGACTCTGTTCTCCAAACCACCTTTTCTCTCCAAACACAGAATCTACTGTTCCCTCAGTTAAAGACTGTACCTCCTGGAATCCTTATTGCAAATCTGTCTTTTACCTCATTCTATTTATGGAAGCAAATTACAGTGGATAAGAAAAAGAAATGTAATAGAATGATATACTCCCAACTGCAGGATGGGCTTTCAGATAAGGCATTATTCTTTTCTTTACAAGTTGTGTTTAATTGCATGTTTAGTTTTTGTTTCAACTTCAGTTTTTCTTGTATTAATACCATCTTTAAAACAGAACAAATTATAATGTGAAAAAAGAAAAGAAAATGAAACATAAAGAAAAAAATCTATGCATCTATGCAAGCTTCTGAAGGAAATGCAGATGGGTGTGTCTCTGACCAAGCAACCTGAAATGCCCAGGATGAGGTGGGGAGGTTCTTGGTTCACAGACAGGACTGTCCCAGGTAAAATGAGAAAAGTTCACTCTAAACCGGAAGCAGAAAAAGATGTCTTAAAGAAGATGCAAAAAGCAAAAGCATAAAGGAAGAATTCAATACATTTTACTATCTCCAAACCGAAAACTTTCAAGATACTATAAACAAAAGTAAAAAGACAAAGGCACAGAGAAAACAAAAACATTTGTAACCAACAGAGGATTAGAATACAGAACATCGTAATAGCTTTTATAAACCAATTAGAAAAACACTAAGAACCCAAACCAATAGAGGGAAAATGGGCAAAAGAAATGAAGAGGCTCCCAGGAAGTGAAATCTAAATAGCCAATTAACATAAGAAAAGTTCTCTCAGGCGATCAAGTTCACTCTTCCTCTGCAGGATGGGCAAAGGTTCAGAATCTGAACCTATCAAGTGCTGGTGAGAGAAACGGGTACTTTGGATACTGCTGTTGGGAGTAACAAAGCCCCTCCCCCTCCCGAAATAATCTGGCAATACCAGATTGAATTTAAAATGTAAGCATCCTGTGCTCCAGGAATTCTACCTCTTAGAACACACCTTAGGACACCTGCAGAAGCTCACCACGGCTGCTCACGGTCCTCACTGAGTCAGTGCCAGCAACAGAGAATCTGAAAACAACCTCCCCGGCCACCAGCAGCAGAAAGGTGACAACAGCTGTGGCATATTCCAAAGCAATTAGGAAGAACCCATTAAGCCAGATAAATCTCCAAGACACACTTGAACCAAAACAGTTTCAGAACAAGATGTGCTCTGTGATGCCATTTCTTTAAAAACACTTACAGGAAACAACATCACGCTCTTTCCACTAAGACCTACATTTTTTAAATTAAATTGTAAACACACAGATCATGTATACATTAATGCATTTATGGGGTACAATATGCTGATTTCATATAGAATTAAGACCTACATTTTGATGGGAAAATGCTGAATGGCAACAGTGGCTACTTCTTAGGTTAGAGAAGGGCAGAGAAAGGGCTGATGTTAGCGGGAGATTTCTGCCTTATTCCTGATGTTTTCATTTCTCTCTTGGAGAACAATTCATGGCCTACTACTAGTATAATTATTAATATATACATACGTGTGTGTTTTTCCAAAAACCCTATCACCTGCACTGAACAAGACATCCATTCATCTAACAAGTACTTGAGTGTCAACTACAGTCCAGGCCAGTTCTAAAGACTCAGGATCCTTCCCGTAAAACAAAAATGGAGCAACTTACTCATTAGCCAAGTTCATCAACAAACAGCAGCCCTCAGGATAAGGTGTGTGGATGAGGGATAAGTGGTGGGATGATACTGGAGAAGGTGAAGGAGAAGCAGGACTGCAGGGCCACATGGGGGGGTGGGCAGGTACTTGGCTCTCCCAGGTGTGCCCTGAGCATCTGGGCAAGGAACAAGAGGGAAATGATGACCTTCCGCCAAATGACCTCCCTCCCAGGGCCTTCTGCCGCTGCAGGTGGGCTCTCAACTCTGCCTTCTGCCTCCAAATGCACATGGCCATGGAGAGAAGACCGCAGCCTGCAGGCTGATTCACAATCCATGGTGGGGTTTGCAAAACCCAAAATAGCCTGGTCTGAGACTCCCAGCAGGAAATTGGAGGGTATCAATGGAGGAGATGGATGGTGGGCATCATTGGCCCCAGCCTGGCAGCAGGAACCATGCCCATGGAGTCTCAGACCAGGTTTGTTGGGGGACACTGGCTCCATGGCCAGCCTGGAGGAGTCCTATGTGCTGGGCCTCAGCCATCCAGTCCTCCTCACTCATTGGCTATGGAGACTGGGTCAAGCGCCAGCAAAGTGACCCCACCTCAACCTGGGACAGACAAGGAGATGCTAGCTAGAGCGGCTGACACCCAGTTTTGTAAATTAACAAATGGCCTTTTTGCTCCTACAGATCTAGTGCTTTTCAGTCACTTGCTACCAGAAGAGCCTGCTAAGTCCAGCTGGTTGTCATTAAGATTTCAAAGGAATTGGGCAACTCCAGGCCTGGTTCGGGTCTCCAGAGTTACTGCCTTTGGGAAGTCTTGCCCGGCCTAACTCTGAGCTCAGTCAGGAAAACCAGGCATTGAATTTCAAACTGTCTTTTGCAGCCCCTAAAGCCACAACTTTTAATGAGCATCAGCTGGGACGTGTCATGATGTCATCGATCACGCCTTTCCCTTCACATTTTTTTTTTTTTACAAAATAGAAAAAGAGGGGAAAAAAAACTCATTGGTGCAGAAATAACCCAGTACAAGTCAGCACTTCCAAATCAGACACAGAGTCTGGAAGAACGAGTGGCTAATTTGTTCTTAAATTAAAGCAGTTCTGGCCACAGAAATAGCTCATTGTCCCTTTAAGGGTGGAAGTTAAGATTCCTAAAGCAAACTCTGGGAAGTAGCCCTGCACAGATCAAGGGAGCAGAGCCTCAGGTGGCAGCTGGACAGCCCGCCTGGACCCAGCAGGAAAGAGGGCAGAGAGACCTTCTCAAGGTCTGGCCATCAGAATGCCCACAGCCTGATTCTTTCCTGTGTCTCTGGACCCCTGCTCCAAACCAAAATTGAGTATTTGGAATGGGGCCCCATTTGACTTGACCCTGACACCCAGAACCTCAGCCACACTGTCCACCTCAACACCTCCTCCCAAGGGGCCTCCTTTAAGTTCAGGCCCCACCCTGATGACTCTCAGATCAGAGCCTCCAGACCAACTGCTGTCCCAAGCTCTGGGGCAGGGGCATTAAAGGGAGGATGCTGGCGCTCCACTCAGTTGTGCAGTGGGCCTCTCCACAGGGGCAGGGTGGACACGGAGGGAGCTCCCTCCAGCCAGCCTTCCCTGCTCACCTTTCTTCCCCCACCCAGGCTTCCAGGAGTCCAGAAACAGGCCACAGGACTATTCCAAAAATGCCAGACAAGTGAGAGGAGCATGAGGAACAGGTAAGGAGTTGCATGATGACCACATAGAGCAGCTCCATCCTCCGGTGCTCACCCCCAACCCCTGCCTGGCACCCTGAAGCTGGAGCAGTTCACATCAGCACTAGCACTGAAATGTCCCAGTGTGCCCTACTTCCCCGCCGATGCTGCCCTCTCATAACCCTCCAGGCAGCAGGCGCCCCCCACCCCAAGAGCCTGCTGCCCCTAAAGCAGACCCCAAAACTCCTCAGCCTAAAACTTGCCAAGGGGCCCTGGTTGTGGAGTTCAGGGCCGGCCTGCCCACCTCAGCTCCCTCCCTTCCCCTGGCTGGGGGGTGGAGGGGATCCCCAGCTTCAGTTTCCCTCTTGTCCCAGTGCCACCTGAGGCCCTGCACCCCTGCTTATCCTCCTGCAGGGGATGCTCTGCCTCTGGCCTCACATGGCTCCCTCCTCCCCATTATTGCCTGAAGCCAAATGTCTCCCCCCAACATCTTCCTGCACTGCCATTACCTGTTTATTGCCTTCCCCTTCCCTGTTTTTGTCCCTCTACCACAGTGAAAGACCCTGGAGGCAGGGAGCTGACCGCCTTGCTCTCAGCAGCATCCCAGCATCCAGGTCAGCGCCAGAAGAGTTTTCTGTGATTAACAGTCCTCTGCTGACCCACTGACTAAATATTCCTCTGTCTCCTCCACAGAAGTGGGTCGGCAGAGGCTGCAACCTGCATCCATCCACCAGGGCCTAGGCGGAGGCCACAGAACTGTTCTAAAAATGCTGGACAACTGAGAGGGGCACGAGGAACAGGTGAGGAGTTGCATAATGACCACAGGTGGCTTGTGAACTCCTGGCAGCTCTGAACACACTGCGGAGCTGCTGAAACGTCTTTCTCCCAAATTCAGCCCCCAGTCGGCCAACTTTGCACTCAGCACCCAAGTATTGCCAAAGGGCAGGGGCATTAAAGGGAGGATGCTGGCGCCCCTGAGCACCCTCTGTGTGGCATGCTCAAGAAGTGGCAGCTCCCTCTTGTTCCAGCCCCACCCCTGGAGCCCAGCACAGGGTGTGAGGCTCAGTAGGTGCTTGATACTCCAGATGGGTGGATTCAGCAACAAAAAGGTCACAGGAGCTTCAGCCATGAGCTTCTCATCCCAGGACATCACAGAGGGCCTGGCAGACAGCAGTCTCTCCTATGACCCCACAATCCAATGTCCCTTTGCACCCCTATGACTCCAAGTATCCCTGTATCTCAGGGCTTCCCAATCTTGCACATGACACTGCAGACTAGATCAGTATCTGGGAGACAATCAGGCTTCTTCCCTCTAGACAGCCCCACTAGACACCAGTGGAAGCCTCCAACCAGTTGTGACAATCAAAAGTGTCAGGCGGGTTAGAGAGGGAAATGACCTCCTGCTGAGAGATGCTGATAAGAACCACTGATGAATTAGACCAGAGTTTCCCCACTGCCTGATCTCAGAATTACTTGGGGGCTAGTTAAAAACACAGACTTCTGGAGATTGGAAGGGGCCTCTGGGGTGGGGCCCCTGAAACTGTCTGGAATAAGTGCCTCCAAGGGATTCTGAGCAAAGGGCCAGTCTGGGAACCTCTTGGCTGGGTGCTCAGCCACCTAGATGCCTGGTACTCCTGCCAAGGCCACCAAGGACCAAGGACACTCTCTAGACTTTTCATTGGGAGATCTAAGCCCACTCTCCACTGCTGGGTTGGCCCAGGTAGGGCTGTCGCCATTCTCCAGTTTCCTCAAGGCTCCTCTCCAGAGATCACATAGCTTTAACCAGGCTGGACCCTCTCCAAGGCCAGGTGTCTGCATGGCAGGAGGACAGGGGCCAGCCACGCAGGGACAGAGGCCTGCGGGCCTCCCTGGGGAAGAAGAGCGAACATGTGCAGAAGCTCTGTCCACATGAACCCAACTACTGCCCCCCCCAGATGCCAGCATCGAATCGCCCCGATCTTCCAGTTGCGGCAACTGAGGCACAGTAAGTCAAGGGCTATGACTTACTGTGGTCATAGTAAGGGTCATGCAGCTAGCAGAGGGAAATTCGTGTGCTGGGACTGCCGACCCCAGCGCCAGCGCACCAGCGCTCCGGAACACTGCGCGCGCTGTCCTTGCCTAGAGATAGACTCCCGCGACCTAGCTGCAGGGGAAAGCCAGAGGTCGGAGAAGCCCACTTCTGTGGCTGGAGCGCAGCCGGCATCCCGGCCACCGCAGCAGCCAAGAGCACCGGAGCGGGCTACAGGGGTTATCGCGCCCCACCGTCCCGCGTCTGGCCGAGTCCGTGTCCCCGCGTCCGGGTCCCGCGCCCCCTCTCCGCGGCGCACACTTACCTTGCACCGAGCCTCGGACAGCGGCTTCGTCCCGGGCCGCGAAGGCGCGCAACAGCGAGCGCAGAGGCGTGGGCCAGCGGGTGCGCCCCCAGCCACGGCCACGCATCCCGCCGGAGGGCCCCGGGCTGCTCTTAGCGGGCCTCGAGGTGGTGCTGCGGAGCGGGGCGGGGCCGGGGGCGTGGCCGCAGCACAAGACCGGCCCCTCCGCCGGGCGGGGACTTACAGCAGCTCAGCTATGACCTTGACCTCCGAGGACCCTGTCCAGAGTTGCATCCTGGCCCGGACAGGAGCTGCGCCCTGCGCCAGGAGCCTTCCAGGGCGGCCCTAGAAACGATAAAGGGACAGCCGGGCTGGAGGTGTGTCCGGCCAGTTAATTACGCGATGAAGAGGCTGCAGAGGCGGAGCGGGCCGCCTGACCTCCCTAAGCCTGAGTTCGGTGTCTGAAACGGGCTTGGAGAGGGTGAAATGAGATGACTGCGCCTAGAACTGAGCGTGGCCTGATGTTTCCCGATGCCCGAGACTCGGACGGCCTTTACTGCAACAGCTGCAAGGTGCGGAGCCATCGCCACACTTCTAAAACCCCGATATATTTACTTTTTTGTTATAAAACAAAATATACATATTTTAGCTCAGTGAACATTGTATGGGGCCACCCTTGCCAGTTCCCCCGTCCCCCCCATTGCGCTGTCAGTGTGATTTGAGTCTTCAGAGACCTCAGCAGCCTCTTTTCAACTTGGAGTTTTTACAGTCACAGCCCCGCCTTGGAGGCTGGGTCTCCCCTTCAGATGGGCTGGGGCCTCATCAGCACCAAGGCAGCCAGGCCATCAGGTTCGGATCCTCACAACGCGAAAGGGCAGCACTCCCTCCCCTACCGCTCGGAGCGTCCAGAGTTAGGCTCTGCTAAGCCCCTCAGTGGCCCTGCTGCCGAGTCCCTCCAGCGGTTGCAATCCGATGGGCCATTTTACAGATGTGGAGACGCAGGAGGCCATGCAGCCGGGCATCCTTTCCACCCACACCCGCCCTGAGGGCCCGGCTGCCTCCTGCACCTGCCCTGCCGACCTCTCAGCCTCATCTCCAAAACTTCTAAACAGTAAGAACAACAAAAGCTAACGCACACCCACTGAGCATCTGTTCATTGACTCTTGTTACAACTCACTGGGGAGGGTTATGTCATTAAGGCCACTTCGCAGATGGGAAAGTACCAGCTTGTGAGAGCAGAGGCTGTCATGTCCAGGCTCCAGCCCCTCCTCAGTCACCTCTAATAGGGAGACACTACTATTGTTCCCTACTTTTCACAGGAGGAAACTAAGAAGTGAAGCGATTTGCCAGGAAGTCAGGATGCGACAGAGTTGGTAGTCACAGTGCTTTTGCACAGTCTTTCTTCTCTGTCCAGAACAGTGCCAAACTCCAACTCATCCTTCAAGGCCCATCTTTCAGCCTCCTTTAGCCTCCCTGCCACTCCTCCCCATGCCTTTGGTTCTCCCTTCTCCAAGCCCTCAGCACTGCTCAAGCTCTGTTGGGCTTGCACGAAGGTGGTTCATGACCCAGCCTGACTGGTCGGCAAAGACCATCCAGCTGGCCTCAATGACCGGCTCAGAGAGGCATATGTTCAGGAATTTGCCGGACTGGGAGAGAGAAGCCCTTTTAATCTGCTAGCCCTGGGCATCCAGGAGTTGTCACAGGTCTCTGAATTGAAACAGCATGGAAGAGGGAGGAGCCTAGAGAGAGAGGTGTTCTGGGCTGTGGCCTTGTCTGTGGGAGGAGTTGGTTCCCCCTGTGCCTGGAGAAGGAAGCTTGAAGTCTCGGTCCCTCAGCCTTGCTGGGTAATAGGTCATTGAAAGTGGAGACTGGGTGTAGTGGTTTCTCTTGAGTGTGGTGATGTGCCTGCACTGGTGGCTCTGACCACAGCCGCTCTGCCCTCTAAGATGGGGCTCCCCCAGTGACTGGAGTGCGAGTTGGTCACTTTGCCCCCTCAGCCCAGGTGGTGAGGTTCAGGTGAGCTGGCCCAACCCACGTCCAGCCCTCCTTGTGTGGCCAGCCATGCCAATCCATAGGGGGTAACGGTTGGCTCAGAGCCAGGGAGCTGTGATGTGAGGGGTCTGAGGAAACTGAGTCTGGGTGTTTCTCTGGAGCTGTGGGAGAGGACGCGTCTGCACACAGCAGTGTCTGACTCAACCCTCCACCTGCTCTCTGAGGGCCTGCGTGCCCTGGTGGTCAAAGGGTCAGTGGGGTGGGCAGGGCTCGAATGTGGAGCTCGAGGGCTCAGTCCTGTGGCTGTCCTGAGGCACACGACTGAAGGAATGCCAACAGCAGCCCCTGTCTCATGTGTCCCTAACATGTCCCTGACTTCAGTCCTTCAGCCAAGGGTGAACCTGCCAGTGGGGGCTCCTGCAGTTTCCTCTCTGTTCCCATGACCTGGGCCAATTTATGGACACACCAGCTTCTCTGGACAGTGGGGGCATTTGTCCACTTTATTCTCCAGGGTGTATCCCAGTGGGCTCTGCTGGGGCTTCTCGAGTCTTCTGAGATGATGCCAGCAGCCTCAGAACACCTCCCTCTCTGCTCTGTCCTATGTCAGATGCACTGAGGGCCCTCAGGGGTAAGGGCCTTACACACAGGGCTGGCTGCTGAGGGTCCTGCTGGACCCTAGGGACTGGCTGGTGGGGGGGGGGGTTCTGCCCTGCTGGTTCTGTACAGGGCTGGGGCTGGCCGGCCTGTCATCTGACCTGGAACTGCATGGAGTGGTCTGGCAGTGAGGCTCTGGCATGTCCTGGGTAATCTCTGTGAGTTTCAGCTTTCTCCTTTGTAAAACAGATAATTAATGATTCCTTTTTTCAGATTTTTGTGAAGATTTACAGGGATAAAGTGAATAAAGTGTTTAGTGTAGGGCACAGCATGTCAGAAGTCTCAAAAAATGTGAGCTGTTACCCTATTTCTTTCCTGTTCACATTCTCTTCTGAAAGAACCTGCTCAGAGTTCACAGGGTCGGGGATGCCATGCAGGCCGCAGCGATGAGGACAGCAGAGTCCGCCAGCCTCGGGCAGGGCTGGTCAGCTTCTCTCTTTGTAGTGTGAACTTGTAAAGGCTGGGCAGACCTGCTTTGTGAGGCCTCATTTTGTGGGTCACCATCATGTCCATGTGCAAACAGATGAGGGGCCAGGAAGCACTGTCCTAGGGAGAGGCAGAAGGGGCTAGGAAGCCACCTTGGGGGGGGGGGGGAATTTGCCATCATCAGACATTTCCAATCTATCCCCACACACCAGTTGCAAACTCAGGTGTCACTGCAACCAACACTGGCCATGCCCTACATCCTGAGATGTGAACACATATGTCTCTCTATATATCGGACCCATGAACCCGATGTGTATATATGTATATACATACAGAGAGAGAGAGAGAGAGAGAGAGAGAGAGAGAGAAAGACCAAGACCTTTCATAGCACACCTTGGGTTTGCTCTGTTGCTAACATTTTTGTGAACACCCAGACTGAGTTTCCTCAGACCCCTCACATCACAGCTCCCTGGCTCTGAGCCAACTGTTACCCACTATGGATTGGCCATGGCTGGTGGCACAAGGAGGGATGGACATGGGTTGGGCCAGCTCACCTGAACCTCACCACCCGGGCTGAGGGAGGCAAAGTGACCAACTGCACCCCACAGTCACGGTGGGAGCCCCGTCTTAGAGGGCAGAGCAGCTGTGATCAGAGCCACCTGTGCAGGCACATCACCACACTCAAGAGGAACCACTACACTAGGTGTCCCTCTCAACCATTGCACCACCTTGAAGTACGAAACAACATTGGACTAGGGCCCCACGTCTCCACTAGAACCCGGCAAACTGCAGCAGCTCATGGCTGTGGGCAACCTCTCCCAAAACACACATCCCTGAAGCAGTGACCCACCAGGTTCATGGTCTCTGTCTAAGCCGAGAATGCTTCAGCATCCTTCTGCCCCTCTGGAAACTGCTGGGATAACTTCATGAAGTTTCTCCGTAGTAGGCACTGAGAGGACACTGGGGTTTTCTGTAAATTTGTGACACCCATTTGCCCTGCATCTTAATGGACAGGCTCCACTTGGGTTCATGGGACCTGATACATAGAGAAACATGTGTTTGCGTCTCAGATGTAGGGCATGGTCAGTGTTGGTTGGAGGAGCACCTGAGTTTGGCACTGGTGCACTGCAATTGATTACAAATGTCTGGCAACGCACGGGCCAGCAGGTGGGGCAAGTAAGCTGCAGGCACTTCTGCTCCTGGACTGGTCTGGTGTATGCCGCTGTGTCAAAGCTGGAGAACCCTCTGAGGGCAGAGACTGTGTCAGGTCCCCATTCAAAGTCATTCAATGATTAATAATCAGGGATCCAAAGAGCCCCATGGAGAGAAGAGCTTTGGGATGAGGAAAACAGTTTGGGACATGGTGGTTGCAAAGGCTTGATGTACTAAGTGCCACTGAATTGCTCATTGTATAATGGCTAATATTAGATTCCTCAATTTTCACTTCAATACTTGTTTTTTTAAAAAGGAAAAGGACTCCTCCTTTTAAAAAACAAAGGGCATCAGGAGTTACTTAAGTAGCTGCGATGAAAAAAAACAAGGTGGCATGTGGGGTTGTGTGAGTATAAGTGTGTGTACGTGTGTGTGTGTGTGTGTGTGAGTGGAGCATGTACATGTGAGAACATGTATGTGAGACCATGTTTGTGAGCGTATTTGTGCTTGTGTGTGTAAGCATGTGTCTGTCTACATGTGTTTGTGTGAGCGTGTGAACGTGTGCAGTGAGCATGTGTGTTAGCAAGTATGTATTTTGCGAGCGTGTGTGTTTCTCTCCCTGACACTCAGAATCTGGCCTCCCTCGGGAAAGCAGATGACAGACATTCGCAAAATCCATGCCCAATTCGGAAGAAAATCAAGTGTGCCCTGCTGTGGCCTGGGGCTGCAACAATGTAGGTATTTACTTATCATAAAGGTCCGTGAGACGCTTGCCTCCCCTCCATCCATGTAAAATGTCTCGGGACATCCTTCAGGGACACCGGTCCCAGTGGGGCGGGCGCAGCCACCTAGCGGTCCCAGAAAGACCAGAGGCCCAGAGCTGGGGCACCCCGGGTGGCTTCTCCGGGAGCCGCCCGCCCGTCCCTCGGCCCGGGCCCTGTCTCCGATCCCAGTTTCCTCTTTGCGTGATCCGTGTGTCCTGGGTCCTTGAGGCCCCAGCTGCTGTTCAGTTGTGGGAATCGCTCTAAAATGCCCCAGTCTTCTTGGAATGGCAAATATCCAGAGAGGGCGGCTGCTACACGCAGGGTCCGCTGTGGACTAGGCGACTAGCTGGTGCCAGGGGGCTCACGTCCCTCGGGGCCGCTCCCATTCCTGCTTCTCCGCGTCTTGCAGGACTGAACACAGGTTGAAGGGCGCCTGGTGCCTCTGCAGGTGGCCTTTAGAGGCCATCTCCTGGGGCCTTTGTCTCCAGCTGCAGGGTTCTCGGCCTTCCTCTTGAGCGCCACGTGCTGACCCGACTTGGCAGTGTGGGGGCGGGGGAGGGGTGTTACCGATCAGCCCTGGTCCGTCGACCCCTCCCCCCGCCCCAGGGGGGAGGTCCAGCGCCCGCTGGTGGCCACAGAAAGTCTGCCCGGAGCTGGTCCCCGACTCCATCCCGCCCCACACTCCTCCGGGCGTCTGCGGTTGGGGTTGAGATTCAAGTGCTGCGTCTCTTTGAGTTTTCTGAAATTCATCCAAGTTTGCATCGTAATCAAATCAGCAGGTGTCCGTTTTCTTCCCACACACAAGCAGCATTTCTCTCCAAATCTTTCAGTAAAAGGTAGATGCTCCTGAAGACGCAGTGATTGCCCAGGACCACGCCCCGCCCCGCGGAAGGAGTCTTTTTTTCCAGCAGAATGTGAACGAACAAATAGTCCTTCTGTTCCTGCTTTATCTGGGCCCCTTTCTTTGCTTCCCCTCTTCATTTGGCACTGACCAGGAGAGTCTGGGGTTGGGAGTGCGCCGCCGCAGTGGGAGAGGAATTCTTGGAACTCTCTGTGGATCTTGGAACTCAGCCATTTCCCACCCGGCCCAGTCCTTCTGCAGTCCACTGCCTGGGGTGCCCATATGTCCACTCCCACCCCCCAGCCCCTTGGGATGCCCACCACAGCCCCTCCCCCATTCTTCCCTTGGCTGGTTTCTTCTCCTCCTCTCTGAAATGTCCCCTATGTGCCTGCTCCTCAGAAAGCCCCTCTCCACCAGCCTGTGTAAAATGGTGTCCCAGATTTCTGTGTCTCTTCTCCCTGTGAGAGCCCCCTCCCACCCCCCGCATCTAACCTCTGTTCCAGCTTGTCTATGCCCGACACACTCCCCATCCTTGTACCCTCAAAGACTCCAGCCTCAGTTCCCCGGAAACAGACAGAACCTGAGGCCCAGGCACAGGTGAGAGAGGAGAGATTGGGGGTGGGGCTGCCACCTGCACAACTCATGATGCAGGGTGGACAGAGCCTTCATCTTACTGACTGGGATGCTCACTGGTTTTTGTTGTTTGTTTGTTTGTTTGCTTTGAGACAGTCTCACTTATCACCCTTGGTAGAATCCCATGGCATCATAGCCCACAGAAACCTCAAACTCTTGGGCTTAAGTGATTCTCTTGCCTCAGCCTCCCAAGTAGCTAGGACTACAGGCACCCACCACAATGCCCGGCTATATTTAGAGACGAGGTCTTGCTCTGGCTCAGGCTGATCTTGAACCCGTGAGCTCAATCCACCCATCTCGGCCTCCCAAGTGCTGGGATTACAGGAATGAGCCACTGCGCCTGGCTGGGGACGCTCACTGTTAATTGCACCACGGTGACAGGTGTGACTCAGAACCATCCTAGGCTGCCTGAGACATGGCCCACCCTGTGTGCAGATGACCCCTCCACGATGGCCCATCTGGAGGCAGGGAAGGAGAAGAATTTGTCTGCCTCTCCCTCTTCCCCCACTGGTCAGAGATTCACCCCAGTGGGCCTTGACTCTGGTGGTCGCCTGGCCATGGCAGTTCCTCAAGGTCTGCAGGGAAACGCAGGGAGAAGCAGGAGGCAGACACAGCAAGGCCCTCCAGGCAGGGTCTGAGCCCCCAGGGGGCTTGTGGTCGGAGCCGTGACCAGTGAGGTGGCCACTGAATTGCCTGTCCTCAGAAGTGGACCTCCAGGAGGACAGTGGCTGCGCCTTGTCCCCACGGGGTCCCCAGAGCCAGCAGGGCACCCGGCAAGTGCCCATTGCTTGCCTGTTGGGTGAATGCTGGAAGCCAGGTGGTCCTGATGAAGTCCCAACCCAAAGAAGCAGGGGAGATAGCTTGGAAGGTGAAATGGGAACTTCCAGTAACCTTGGCCTGGTTTCCCACTCAGGTTGCCCTGGGGGTGGGGGTGAGGGCAGAGAAGCAGACCCCCCAGGGCTTGGTGGTGAGGGGCTGAGCACGAGACCCTTCAGACAGGGGCCCTGCCCTGCCCTAAGAGGAGGGCACCTGGGAGCAGCACATCTTAGAACAGGAATCTCTGTCCTTTCTACAACTTACCCTTCTTGTTTGATGTCCTGTGACTCAGGGCATTGATCAGGTGTCCCTCTAGTGGCTGCCATGAAGGTTACAACAGAAACTCCCAGACTCAGAAGGGAGGTGGCCTTTCCTTTGTGAAGAGGAGGAAAGGACAGCCCACCCCCCGCCCCTGGGGCAGCGTCAGTGAGGGGAAATGGGGATGAGGTTTCTTAAATTTCTCATTTCGCCTTGTAAACTCATGAGAATTTTGCACTCCGCCCTCCTGGTAATGACATAAAGACAATCCAGATCAAAGATGTCCACTTTCTACCTTCAGCTTCCCCATGTTCAATCAACCGCTGTGTCCCCAGAGATGGTCAGGGTGGCCAGTGTGACTGTCCGGTGGCTGGACACAGGCCAATAGCGGTCCCCCGCCAGGCCCCCCACTTGCCATGCCCTCCTTTCTGCTCCAGTGCCAAGGCCAGTGGGTGCTTGGACGGCACAGGACACACTGCCGAACAAGGACAGCTGTCAGCCCCATGACCACGTGTTCCTTCTGATGCTTTCCATCAGCTACAGTAAACTTCCTTTCACTCTCAGAAGTGTCCTGGCTGGCGACCCAGTCTCCCTGGGTATGAGGAAACGGCTAACAGCAAACAGCACCGAGGAAGTTCTGACTTGCTCGGGCCCCTCTCATGCCCACGTGTGCACCTTGCACTGAGCAGGACTCAGGGTCACACATGCAAGCTGGTCTGACCCCGAGGCCCAGAGGAGGTGCTCACATCTCTCAGTATCTGTGTGTGTCCCCCTCTCTCCGTGTCTCTGGACTTCGCTCCTTATCTTTCCGTATCTGTCTCTCTGCAGGCCTCTGCATCGCTCTAGAGCCGTGGTTCTCAACCTTCCTAAGGCCTCCTAATCCGCGACCCTTAATACAGCTCCTCATGTTGTGGTGACCCCCTGACCATAAAACTATTTTCATGGCTACTCCGTGACTGTAATTTTGCTACTGTTATGAATCGCAATGTAAATATCTGATATGCAGGATGGATTTTCTTTGTTACGGAGGGGTCGCGACCCACAGGTTGAGAACTGCTGCTCTAGACTTTATTCCACACGTCTCTCCGTGTCTCTATCTCTCTCTGTGGGTTTGTCTCTTTGGACTTGGCTCATGTCTGTCTGTCTCTCAGTGTAACTCCCTGTCTCTGCATCTCTCTAAACTTTGTTTATATCTCTGGCTCAATGTCTCTGGCTCCAGACTTGGTACCTTAGCTGTCTCTGTCCTCCTCTTTCTCTGCGGGTCTCTGTCTCTCTCGACTTCATTCTCTCTCCCTTCTCATCCCTGAGCCGAACCCATGAACTGGGGGAATTTTCCATGGGCGTGGAGCTGTGGGTATAGACGTCCTATTCTCTTACTGTCTGCTTGGAGGCTCACTTTCCTGTGTGCCTGGCAGCTGTCTCACCCGACATCTGAGTTCTGGGGTATTGCTGTGACAATCTTAGTGTTAGAAATTTGCTTTTGGTTTTCTGTAGAGTATAGTGAAGCCATGTGGTTATACGCTGTCATTTTGAAACCAAAATCAAAAGGTGTTTTTCCAAAGTAGAATGTTTTAAATAAAATGATGTCTTTTTTTTAATCAAATAGAGTCTCATTTTGTCGCCCTCAGTAGAGTGCTGTGGTGTCATAGCTCACAGCGACCTCAAACTCTTGGGCTCAAGCAATTCTCTTGCCTCAGCCTCCCAAGTAGCTGGGACTACAGGTGTCCACCACAACGCTTGGCTATTTTTAGAGATGGGGGTCTCGCTCTTGCTCAGGCCGGGTTTGAACCCATGACCTCAGGCAATCCACTTGCCTTGGCCTCCCAGAGTGCTAGGATTACAAGCATGAGCCATCGCACCCAGCCAAAATGATGACTTTTGAACATAAGTAAAATGAACATGGGTCAAAGACTTTTTGGTGGTCGCCAACTAATGACAGGAGCACTGTGATGCTCAAAACAGGCTCTAAGGAGAACCCCAAGTGCAGCTCACAGGAAACGCTGGCGTGAATTTACTTTAAAAATGTATAAAATTGGCTTGTGGGGCAGGGGTTGGAATCAACTGTACCTCCACCAGACGAAATTCATTTGCACTCTGGACCGGGAGTAATTTCCACTGCCACCATCTTCTATGATTTGGGGAGCTGCAAGTCAGCTCAGAGACAGCAGGTGGCACAGGAACCCTCAGAACCCGGTAACCTGGGCTGCTGAATGAGAGCTAGTTTCCCACTGAAACGATACCCATCAAATATTCTATTTCTTCCCTTCCTTATCCTTTGTTTCAGGGAGCTCCCAGACCAGCTGCTGCATACAGCTGGGGGGCCGAGCAGGCGCTGGGAGCTGCCTGGAAGGCACAAGCTGGTCCCTGGCCAGGCCGAGAGAGTGAGGTGGCCTCTTCTTGTCCCACCTGCCTGCTCTCCATGGCCTGTCTCTCCTTTCCTTCCCCTTCCCCTTCTCTTCTGTCTTGCAAAATAACACATAAATGTTGCCATCTTAACCATTTTTAGGTGTGCATTTTGGTGGCAGTGAGAGAATGTACTTTGTCCTGCAACCATCATCGCCGTCCATTCCCTGAGCTTTTTGTCCTGTGAAGCACTGACCGCCCCCCCATCACCCCGCCATGCAGCCCCGGCGACCACCCTTCTATTTTCTGTTTCTATGAATTCGCCTCCTCAGGGCCCCCATGGGAATGAATCAGGCAGAGAGTGCCCTGTTGTAACTGGCTCATTTCGCTCAGCGTCACATCCTCGGGTTCCTGGCCCACACAGCCCAGGCCAGTATTTCTTTCCTCTTTCGAGTGTGGAGGGACCACATTTTGACTTCTCCCCTGTCCCTGGTTTCTTGAGTTGCCGCTATCACTTGGCTCCTGTGAATAATGCTGCTTTCCATAAGGGTGCACAAATAACTATCTGTGGGAGTCCCTGCGCGAGATCCTTTGGGGTATGTGTGCAGAAGGAGAGTTGCCTGATTCTGGGGTGGTTCTGTTTTGAACTTTGTTGAGGAACTACCAAACTGGTTTTACAGCAACAGCGGCCCCATTTTACATTCCCACCGACAGTTGCCGCGTCCTCACCAACACTCTTTACCTTGTTTGGCTCTGTTAGGTTTTTCATCACAGAATTGGTGTGAGGCGGTTACTTTAAAAATAAACTTTCCTCTTTGAAAGGTTTTACCGTGGTGACATACACCCTGTAAAACACAAAAATGCTTCCATCTTAACCGTTTTCATTTATTTATTTATTTATTGTTGCAGTTTTTTGGCCGGGGCTGGGTTTGAACCCACCACCACCTTCAGGGCACAATTCAGTGTTTAAATGCATTCACAGTGCTGTGTGCCTCTCCCTACCTCCCATTCAGCTGTCACTCTGGCCTTGCCTGCCCTGGCCCTGGAGGCCTCCCCTCCACGTTCTGTTCCTGCCGCTCCGCTGGCCCCAGTGTCCTGCGGGCTCTGCTTGGCGAGTGCTGAGTGGTGGCTGTGGCTGATCCCATCCCAGGGCCACAGAACAGACCCTTGGAGTTATTGATGCTGGTGGGACATCCTGGCAGTGCACTTCCTTGCCCTGTGACAAGGTAACAGTGCCCTGGGGGACCCTTCCAAGTGCTCCTCTGGGAGTCGCTTCCACAAACCTTGCCCAGATCTGCAGACCTGCCGATTCTCCTGTGTGCCCCGTGTAGAATCGGGAAATGTTTTCTGTTTCTTACCAGGGACCTCACCTGACACAGCCTGTCCTGCCTGGGATGGACCCGGCCAGCAAGCTATGTCTACTGGGACAGCACTACAGATGTTGGACTCCTACCTTGCGGTCACTAGGTCCCAGGCCCTGACTAATAGTGACATCTGCAGAGGCCGAGGGTGTAGGTGGCCACACAGGGGCTGGGGCTTCCATCGTGCGTCAGGTCCCAGGAGCCCCGATCCCAGCTCTGCCTCTGACGTGCAGCTCAGCCCCTTAACCCCTCCGAGCCTCGGATAACCCGGCTGTAAAATGAGCCTACTTAAAAGGGATGATGTGTGTGCTGCTCTGGGGGCTGTCCTCACGCCCTGGCATCCTCCCTGTTCTGTCTTGGCCACCTCCCCCAGGCAATCCCTTGCACTGCCTTGCCCTGCATGGTACCCTATGCCCTGTCCCTCAGGGGCAGGCCTGTATGACCCTGGGCCCATCAGGCCCCTCAGCTGAGGTATGGTGGCCTCCTGCTCATAGAGTCTCTGGGCATGGCTCACAGCAGAGCCCCCCACTAACCAGTCACCTGCTTTAATACCCTTGGGGGTAAATATCAACCCAATTACCCTTTCCTGACTGATATCACATGCAAAGCTCCAAGCCCAGGGTCTTCCATACAGTGAGAAAGCTCCCAAAGCAGTGGTCCTTGTCACTACTGAGCAGGGAAGTAACTCACTGCTGGGTCAGAAGGTCTCAGAGGAGAACATGTCAGGGACACAGACTGATTGGAAAAGGACACAGAACTCAGAGTAGCCAAAAGGGAGGGAGTGAAGAGAAGGAAAAAGACAATATTTACAGAAGCAAGAACAACAACAGCACCAAAATAGCAGCCTCCTGATGGATGACTCACACTTCCCCCAAAGATGTGCCTCTTTCTTAGGGTTAGGGAGGCCGGGAATCAGGGCACCTGTCTGCGCGCCCTCTCGCGGCCACCTGTGGTATTGTGGTGGTAAATCTCAAAGTCAGGCGCCTGGGATGTTGTTAGTTGTATCATAAGCTATTTCTTAAATTGCTTTATCTTTTAAATTGCATTTCAATTCCATACATTAATGCAAAATATAACCCTTTTTAAAAAAATATAACACACTGTTTTGTTTAACTTTTTTGTGAGAATAAAACATCCCCAGGAGCCCTGGCCCTTCAGCGTCCCTTTGAGTACGCGCTCTGCCCCCCACCCAGAAGTTCTGAGCTGAATTCCACAACCTTCTATAGGAAGTGGCTTGGACTTGATTGTGTGGGATCACCAGATAGAACTCAGAGCACCCAGTCAGATCTGAACTCCAGACACCCAACAAACAATTTTCAGTGTCGGCATGCCCCATGTGGGTTTTCAGCCTTTATCTAAATTTCAGATTTGATTGGGCACCTGTATTTCTGGGAACCCCAAGGTGGCGTGAGCCTCTGCTGGACCCGTGTCACTTCCATCACACTGCTGAGCCCCTCCGTCACTGAAGGGCACCTGCGTCCCACTTGGTGACCTACATGTAGCAAATGTGACCACATGACAGCTCTGGGGTGCCTCCAGCTGGTGTGACACTGAGGGGTCCCCCAAGTCTGGAGTCTGAGAGCTAAGGTCATGAACCCGCTGGGGGAAGGGAAGGAGCAGGAGTGGATCTGAATCTCAGTTTGCGAACTAGATAACCAAAGAACTGCACGAAGTTATTCTGAACTGGTGTTTCTCTTCTGAAACCTTCCCTGCCACGGGCTGAGGCAAACTCTCCCACCTCCCGGTTATATCAGCTGGGGATGTTTACAGAGCTGGGAGGCATTGCGGAGAGCCCACTATGTCCTTCATCTCATCTGGGGTGCTCCTGCCAAGTTCATTGTTCTTCTTCTTTTTTTTTTTTTTTTTTTTTTTTTTTTTAGGCATAGCCTCAAGCTATCACCCTGGATAGAATGCCATGGCATCACAGCTCACAGCAACCTCTAATTCCTGGGCTCAAGCGAGTCTCTTGCCTCCGCCTCCCAAGTAGCTGGTACTACAGGCCTCCGCCACAACGCCCAGCCATTTTTTGGTTGCAGCTGTCATGGTTGTTTGGCAGGCCCGGGCTGGATTCGAACCTGCCAGCTCAGGTATACGTGGCTGGTGCCTTAGCCCGTTGAGCCACAGGCACCGAGCCAAGTTCAATGTTCTTCTGCTGATGTGCCTTTTCAATGCCTCAGAGAACTGCTTCTGGGCATTGGAACCTCAGTCTACATCACTGACAGTCACACCAGAGCCTTCTCCTTGGGCTTCTGGTGTCCCGAGGGCCTGAGCAGAGTACAGCCACCCCACTGTGAACCCTTGTGCTCCTCCCAGGGCTGGCCCTTCCTTCAGCAAGCAGGGGCTGTCCTGCCCAGCACACGCAGAGTCTAAACCCTTAGGTCATCAATTCAGCTCACACTCCTCAAATATAGTACGTTCTGTCCTCCAATCTTGACCCACGGACTTCCTGACAACCAGCCAGGCCGACACTCCCAACTAAAGTTCTCAGACTCCCTGCAGTTCCCTGCCAGGACTCAGTGGCCAGCCCAGTCCAGCCTGGTCCTGGTACCACACTCTTCCAGCTTCCAACCACATGTGACTGTGAGGGGCCCCTTGTCACATTGCCCTCATGACCCCTTGCTCCATCCACATCCTCTATCCAGCAAACAGCAGGCAAACATTTAAAAATTGAGTCATGCAGATGAAAAGCAGGCATGAAGTCGGTTTATAGATATGAAAAAAATTATGTTCATAGATGGAAGAGGTTCAAAGCAATACAGAGAAGTGAATTAATTCTTTATGGTGAGGAGAAAGGGGGATACTTTTCCTTATTTATTTTGATTTTAATATTTATGTGATTCTTTTTGTTTTTGTTTTTTATTAAATCACAGCTGTGTACATTAGTGCAAACAAGGGGTATAATGTGCTGGTTTCATATACAATCTGAAATGTTTTCATCAAACTGTTTAAGATAGCCTTCATGGCATTTTCTCCCCCCCCCCCCCCCCCAGTGGTAAGACAGAATTTATTTACAGAAAAGAATACAGAAAACACTAAAGCTCCTGGTAGAGAAAGAGAACTCAAGTGGGGAGAGAAGAGAAAAGCTCTTTCCGTTTCTCTCCTGGTCTTTCCCCATCTCCCTCTTTAGGCTTTTAGTCTTGGGATATATATAGGTGTATGGGTTCCTTGGCCAGGAAACCAATGAACACAGTCTCTTCCACCAGGGGCAAGGTGAATGAATGTATCAATGAACGAACACAGTCCCTTCCACCGGGGCCAAGTGAATGAATGTATCAGTGAATGGATACAGTCCATTCATGGAATTGAGGCCTAGGAAATTCACATGAAATTGACCTAGGCATAGGAAATGGGGGTTCCACATTTAGTCCTAAGTGTAAAGTGAAGGAGACACCAAGGCACAGGTGTTTCCTTGGCAGTTGTCCGGACTTTTTGGCTATTGGCGCCTCTGGTGGGGGTTGGAGGTCCCCCTCCTTGCCTGTCATC
>CAUYON010167045.1:0-10309 GCA_963573935.1 Arctocebus calabarensis
GTCTTTATATAGTGATCAAGAAAATGCCATGAAGGCTATCTGTAACAGTACGATCAAAATATTTCTGAATGTATATGAATCGTGCCCTATGATTGCACCAATGTACACAATTATGATTCAATAAAATTATTAAAAAAAAAATCTCTGACTACTATGGAACTGAAGGTCCAAGTTGCTCATGTCTGTTAGCGCTTCTCTTATAAATTGAAGTGCATTCTGGTTGGGTGCATAAATATTCATAATTGAAATCTTATCATATTAAGTAGTACCTTTAACAAATATAAAGTGTCCCTCCTTCTCCTTCCTTATTTGGGTTGGTTTAAGACCTATTGTATCTTTGAATAGGATTGCTACACCTGCTTTTTTCTGCTTTCCATTTGCCTGGAATATAGATGACCATTCTTTCACCTTGAGTCTATATTTATCTTTTAAGTTAAGATGAGTTTCCTGCATGCAACAGATATCTGGTCTGAGTTTTTGTATCCAGTCTGCTAACCTATGCTTCTTTAGAGGATAATTTAAACTATTAACATTTATAGAAAATAATGATAAATCTTTAGAAAGTCCAGTGGACATTTTTAATCCTTTCATCAGTGTAGAAGTTGGAATTTGATAAAAATTTTCTGGGTGAGTTTACTTTTGTGATGGATTATGCTGGTCATTATGGAGAATAGATCTGAGAATTTATTGGAGAGCTGGTTTAGTTACAGAAAATTTCTTCAACATGTGGATGTCATTGAAGTATTTAATTTCTCCGTCATAAATGAAACTCAGTTTAGCTGGGTATAGGATCCTAAGTTGAAAGTTATTTTGTTTTAGGAGATTGAAAGTTAATGACCATTCTCTTCTAGCTTGAAAGATTTGATCAGAGAGATATGAAGTTATTCTAATATTCTTCCCCTTGTAGATGATGGATTTCTTATGGCTGGCTGCTTTCAGAATTTTCTCCTTCACATTAACTTTAGTGAACTTAATTATGAAGTGTCTAGGGGATGACTTATTTGGGTTGAGTTGTGCTGGGGTTCTGAAACTGTCTACTTTCTGAATCTCAGGGTCTCTTGGCATGTCTGGAAATTTCTCTTTCATAATCTCATAAAGAAGAGACTCTGTGACTTGTGACACCACTTTATCATTTTCAGGTATCCCTATAAGGTGAATATTCATTTTCTTTGAGTTATCCTAGAGCTGTCTGAGGGAATCAACCATTTTTGCCTTTCATTTCCCTTCCTCTTTGTAGGTTTGGGAGCATTTGAAAGCTTTGTCTTCAATGTCAGAAATCATTTCTTCTGCTTGTTGTATTCTGTTGCTGAGGGATTCTACTGTGTTTTTCAAATTTTTGAGAGCTGCAACTTCTTGTCTCAATGTGTCAAAATCTTTGGTCATTTTTTTTTGAATTTGCTGAATTCTTGAGACATCTTTTGGATTACTGCTTCAAATTCTAATTGCATCTTTTCTTCCATTTTGTTGATCTTATTTCCTATCCAGATTCTGAATTCAATTTCTGACATCTCAGCTATGTGTTTATGCAAGGGATCCTTGTGTGGTGTCTGCCTTATCATTCCTTCGGGGTGTTGATCTACTCTGATTGTTCATATTGCCAGAGTTTTTCCATTCATTCTGCCCCATGATTATTTTTTGCTGTTTCTTCTGGCCGTCCCCAATGTTGGGGAGGCATCTCTCCAAGATTGGACCCTGGCATGATCACTCTATTTTTGGAACATATTTGTAGGCAGTGACCTAGTGTAGCTCCTCTGGGGCTGCCCCAGCCAGGGAGTTGGAGTTGCTCCAGAGTGAAGCATGTCACACATGGGTCCAGCAGCAGGGCTGGGGATGGTGCCCATGGTTCTGGCAATGCCTGGCTCCCAGTGGCTTTGGCAATTAGAATGGGTGGCTCCAGCATTCTCTGGACAGGTGAAGGGCTCTGCAGAGAGGTAGGGAAGTCCTCAGATGGAGGGCATGGGGTCGAGTGATTTCCCTATTCCCTGCGCAGATGAATGGGCCTGGTGAGGAAGCAGGGAGGACACTGGAGGGAGGACGCAGGTTTTGCAGCTACCAGAGACCCTGGCTGGGGTAGCACTGGCCAAGGCAGGCTGGGAGTCTGGTTGTGCAGCCTGTGGCGGAGTCCCGTGTGTTTGCAGAAATCCTTGGTGTGGGCCTGGGTTTCAAGGCGGCACGGCCTGCAGTGGGGTTGCTCAATCCCGCTGGAGACCCTGGCGGGGGCAGGCCTAGGTGCCAAGGCGGTGCAGCCCCCAGCGGGGTCATTCATTCTCTCTGCAGTCCCTGAAGTTGGGTGGGCCTGGGTGCTGAGGGTACACGGCCTGCATAGGGTTCGCTCACACCCGCTGTAGTTCTAAGAGTGGGGCATGCCTGAGTACTGAGGCGTCGCGGCTCGCAGTAGGGTCTCTTATGGCCACCGGCATCGATGATGGGGCTGGGGTGGGCCTTGGTGCCGAGAAAGCTCGGCCCATGAAGGGTCACTCATGCCCACTGGCATCTCTGGGTTGGGTCGAGCCTGAATTTTGAGGCAGTGTGACTCCAGTGGGGTCTCTCACATCCACCAGTGTCACGGGCTGGAGCCGGTCTGGGTTCCTCAGGCTGCGCTGCCCAAGGCAGGGTCACTCCCACCTGCCATAGCCCCTGTAGTGTGGTGACCTGGGTGCTGAACCTGAGCGGACTGCGGCAGTGTTGTACACTATGGTTCCTGGCTGTGGCTGGCCACTTTGGAGGGGGAGGCTCAGTGCGGCCCCCGGAATCCTTTGCCAGATGCGGCACTTGGTCTAGCAGACAGAGAGTGGAGGTGCTGCTCGAGAACCTCCTCCTACAGTCTCAGCAGGGGTTACACTTCTGGTTTGTCAGGTAAGAGGGTATGTGTGTACTGGAAGTTCAGAATGGTTGGGAAAACTTTAGTTCAAATTTTCTGCCTAGCAAGAGAGTGTTCAGTGTCACAGCAGGGGAGTAATCCCCACTTCCCACAGTGCTCTCCCGTGGGGTGGGACAAGAGGTTCACAGTTCACTGTTTGTCTGTAGAAAGCCCGCAGGAGTGGATGAAGATAAAAAAAAGAAAGGAAACAGAAAACAAAAAGACCACAACTTTCTTGGGGGAGGGGATGGACGCTTTTCCTTTCAGATGAAGTTTGTACCTGAAGCTTGTTTTCTTAGAGTTGCAGCTTGCCTCAGCAGAGGTTATCTGCAGCTATCACTTCTCTCTCGGCTGGGCTCCCAGTCTTCAGCTCAATTGGGCATTTTCTGGATGTTATCCTTCTCCTTGGTCAGGAGCTTCTCTCGAGAGCTGCTTCTAGTTGGCCATCTTGCCCCTCCCATTCTTTCTTTTTTTGGAATGTAGGCATCTAAACCAAGAAATTTTCCTCTCAGGACTGCTTTTGCTGTATCCCATGTGTTTTGCTAGCTTGTGTCTTCATTATTGTTATGCTCAAGGAAGTTAATTATTTCCTTTTTTATTTCTTTCTGCACCTAACTGTCATTCAGCATAAAGTTGTTTAATTTCCATGCCTTTGTAAGGGGTTGAATTTTTTTGTTGGAGTTGTGTTCTACCTTTAGTGCCTTATGGTCTGAGAAGATACTAGGTAAAATTTCAATTCTTTTGATTCTGTTGAGGTTTTTTATGGTGTTCTCAGATATTATTAATTTTGGAGAATGTTACACGGAGTGATGAGAAGAATGTATATTCTTTATCTTTGGGATGGAGTATTCTATGTATGTCTATCAGGCACAGTTGTTCTTGGGTCTCATTTAAGTTCCTTATATCTCTGTTTAATTTCTGCTTAGAGGATCAGTCCAGCTGTGTGAGAGGAGTGTTAAAGTCCCCTTTTATTATGGTGTTATTAGATATCATATTGCTCGGATTAAGCAAGGTCTATTTCAAGAATCTGGGAGCATTTAAGTTGGATGCACAAATATTTAGAATCAAAATGTCTTCTTGTTGTATTTTTCCCTTGACCAACATGAAGTGACCATCTTTGTCTTTTTTGACTTTAGTTCCTTTAAATGCACATGTTTCTGAAAATAATATTGCAACCCTTCTTTACTACTGGATTCCATTTGCCTAAAAAATTGTCTTCCAATCCTCAGGTCTGAGTTTTAATTTGTATTTTGAGGATAAGTGTGTTTCCTGTAAACACCAAATGGTTGCTTTGTGTTTTTTAATCCAGTCAGCCAATCTGTGCCTCTTCAGTGGGGAATTCAAGCCATTAACATTTATTTAGATAATTTATAAGCATGATAGCATTCTATTCATCTTATTTCGTGAAAGTCCGTTGCTTAGTTTTGTCTTTTGTATCATTGTGGAAGCTAGGTTCTGTCCTCTATTTTCTGGGTGCTTATTTTGCTGGCTGTCCATTGAGATTATCAGTGTATAGAACAGTTTGAAGCATTGCCTGTAGAGCTGGTCTTGTGGTGAGTTTCCTCAATGTTTGCATATCAGTAAAAGATTTGAATTCTCCATCTATTTTAAAGCTTATTTTAGCAGGATATAGAATTCTGGGCTGGAAATTGTTCTGTTTAAGTAGATTAAAGGTAGATGACCATTGTCTTCCAGCTTGAAAAGTTTTATTGGAGAGTTCTGTGGTCACCCTGATGGATTTTCCCTTGTAGGTCAATTGGTGCTTACTCTTGCCAGCTTGTAAAATCTTTTCTTTTGTCTTGACTTTGGACAGGTTCATCTCAATGTGTCTTGGGAAAGCTCTATTTGAGTTGAGGTGGCTTGGGGTCCAATATCCCTCTGAAAGGTGTATGTCAGAATCTTTGGTTACATTTGGGACATTTTCATTTGTAATATTCTCTAGTATGGCTTCCTTTCCTCTGGGGAATTCTTCTTACCCTTCTGGGATACCTATAACTCATATGTTTGAATCCTTCATAAAGTCCCATAATTCTGTCATTGACCATTTTGCTTTCTCTCTCTTATTTTCTACCTCTATAACTATCTGAAATATCTCAAGAGCTTTGTTCTCTTCCTCTGAGATTCTTTCTTTTGCATGGTCTAATCTGTTGTTGTTGCTGTCTATTGTATCTTTAGGTTCCCTAATTGACTGCTTCAATTCCTTCATCTCTGTCATATCCTTTCTATATACTTCATATCATTCCTCTGTTATTTTATTCTGTTTTTGAATTTCCCTTTGGTTATTTTCTACTTTCTCCACAATTTCCTTCATTGTTTTTTGGTTATTTTCCACTTTCTCAACAATTCTCTTCATTGTTGTCACCATCTGTATTTTAAACTACTCTTCTGTCATTTTTAACAGTTCTTTATAGGTGGAATCCTCTGCAGTAGCTACTTCATGGTCCCTTGTGAGGGGTTGCTCTGGACTGGTTTTTCATATTGCCAGGATTTTTCTGCTGATTCTTCTTCATGAGTATTTTCTTTTACCTGTTTCCTTGTCCTAGTTTTCCTTTCACTTCCTCTTGTTCTTTAAGTTACTGTGCCTCTGTCCCAAGGATTTGATTACTCCTTTTGATAGACAACCAGAAGGATGAGAAGATCGAAGAGCAAGAAGAGAAGAAAGATTTAAAGAAAAAAAAAGAAAAAAGAAAAAAGAGAAAGGAGGAGGGTGACTAAAATGGAATATTAACAAAAAGAAGAGTGGCACAGAAAGAAGGACACAGAGGTAATAATGGTGTACAGTGACTACTTTGACCCAACTTTAAACCCCCCCAACCAGAAATAATAATGGTGTACAGTGAGTACTTTGACCTAACTTAAAAAAAACCCCAACCTCTGGGAGAGATGGGTTGAGTGGCTCCCTTGAGGTCAGAAGCTCTTTGCCACTCTGTTTAGACACAGTATCCTACCTCCACCAAATAGAGTGGAAAGACAAGTATAAATCAAACCAAAACAGACAAGTAAAAAACCTTATGGGATAAAATTGGGGTACAAAACAAACAATAGGGGCAGAAAGACTAGCAACACTAGCAAAAATGAAGTTCTGATTGTTAAAGAAGGCAATGATGGGGTGGTGCCTGTGGCTCAGGGAGTAGGGCGCCAGCCCCATATGTGGAGGGTGGTGGGTACAAACTCAGCTCCAGCCAAACCGTAAGAAAAAAATAGCTGGGCACTGTGGTAGGTGCCTGTAGTCTCAGCTACTTAGGAAGATGAGGCAAGAGAATCACCTAAGCCCATGAGCTGGAGGTTGCTGTGAGCTGTGATACCATGGCACTCTACCAAGGGTAACAAAGTGAGACTCTGTCTTTAAAAAAAAAAAAGAAGGCAACAATGGAAAATTATATTTAATCTAGAGAAATGCAGAAGGAAGGGAAAGAAGAGAAAAAGGAAAGAAAAATATAGAAGGAGAATTTTGAAATTAAAAAAAAATACAAAAAACAAACAAACAAACAAAAAACCAGTATGTATATCTTGTTGAATATTGTCTGGGAAGCAGGTGATTTTCTGGGGTATGAAATTTTAATAACCATGCTGATACAGCTGTACAAGGTGGAGACTAGAGGCCTCTGCTTATTTCTCAAGTCCCACTGGGTTGAGAGCCTAAATCTTTCCTCAGCCTACTTAAAAGACACTTTAAACTGTTACCCTTGGCTAAGCAGAAACTTTTGCAGGCAAGCACTTTTTCACTGGAATCTCTCCTGAGTGGCTGCCCACTTATCCAGTGTGCCCAAACCAGTCTCACTCTATTCCCCTGAGGGCTAAGGCTGTCATATGCCAAACACTAAAACCTCTGCTCTTCCCCAGTGTCTCAGTCCTTGCCTTTGGGAAGCTCAGTCACCAGATTGCTCACCCAAGGTCCTCTGGCCTAATCTTCGTGCTGTGACTCTGAGGCAGATCCTACAGGGGCAGTTCTCCCATAATGACTGTGCTGGCAGCCCACAGCCAAGTTCTGTTCCAGTTCAGCGGCTCAGTCTAGTGCCCTAGACAATGGTTAAAGTCATCCGCACTCTTGCCCAAGTTCTCCCAAGGTAGTTAAACCAAGTGCCCAAGCCAACAAAACAGAAAAGCCCACAGATAAGACCTTTCCTGTTTGCAATCTTTCTGCTGATGTAGTTACACTGGGGGGGGGGGGGCAGCTCTCGACCAAATGAATGCATGCAACCACTTGCCAGTTCTCCACTGCTTTTGTCCTCCTCATGGGGTCAAGAAGTCTCTTGCTGGCTCCCTGTGTCTCCAAAGGGATATTTCTGGCCAGATTCCACCAGCTAGGGATGCCTGGACTCTTTTCTCCCTGATCTCACCATGCCTGGTTGCAATAAAGTTGTTACTTGGCTGTGATCTTGCTCCTCCCCACTTTATACCTATTTTCTTAAGTGTTCTTGTTTGAAAATGATGCTAAATTTTGTCAAATACATTTTCTGCATCCACTGAGAGAATCACATGGTCTTTCTTTTTGCTTATATTGATATTATGTATTACATTTAAGGATTTGTGAATGTTAAACCATCCTTGCATTCCTTGGATGAAACCTAGCTGGTCATGGTGTGTGTGTATGTGTATGTATATATATATATAGATTACATATCAATGCAAAATTCATACATACATGTATGTATATATGTGTTATTATATATATATATAAATGAGTAGCTGCACTGTATTAGTTAATATTTTCTTGAGTAATTTTGCATTGATATTCATTAGTGAAACTGGTTTGTAGTTTTCCTTTATTGTTGGGTCCTCTCCTGGTTTTGGATTCAAGGTGATATTTGTTTCATAGAACGTGTTGGGGAAGGTTACTTCCTTTTCAATTGTTGGGATAGGTTCTTCACTACAGGTATGAGCTCATATTTGAAGGTGTGATAGAATTCTTATGTGAAGCCATCTGTTCCTGGGCTTTTTGTTGTTGTTGTTGTTGGAAGCTTTTTTATTTGTCCTGCAATCTCAGTGCTTGATATTGATCCATTCAAGGGATCAATTTCTTCCTGATCAAGTGTAGGAAGATGGTGTGATTCTAGGTCTTGGTCCATCTCTTCCACATTGCCAAATTTCTGGGCATAGACATTTTTGGTAGTAGTTAGAAATAATCTGTTTTATCTCTGTGGTATTGGTTGTTATTTCCCCCTTTTCATTTTTTTTTTTTTTATTGTTGGGGATTCATTGAGGGTACAGCTTCTGAGACAACAACTAAAGCAAATAGACACCCCCTTTTCATTTCTGACTGAAGTTTTTAAAGATCTTACTCTTCTATTTCTGGTTAATGTGGCCAATGATTTATAATTTTTTTTATTTTTTCAAAGAACCAAGTTTTTTTGTTTCATTAATTTTCTGAATGATTCTTTTATTATTTTTAATTCCCCTTATTTCTGATTTAATTCTGATTATTTCTTTTTTTATGTCAGGTTTGCAGTGGAATTGTTCTTCCTTTTCCATTTCATTAATCTGATTCATTAAGTTATTTTTGTGCTCTCTTTCTATTTTATGGATGTAGACATTTAATGGGATAAATTTCCCTCATAGGACTGCATTTGCAGTGTCTTGCATGTTTCAGTAGCTTGTGTAGTCTCTGTTGTTATGCTCAAGGAAGTTAATGATTTCCTTTTTTTTTCTCTTCCTTTACTCATTTGTCATTTAGCATAAATTTGTTTAATTTCCATGCCTGTGTGTGAAGTTGACAATTTTTGTTTGAGTTGAGTTTCTCCTTTTTGCTTTGTGGTCTTGAATATCCAGGGTAAAATTTCAATTCCTTTGATTTTGTTGAGTTTTGATTTGTGTTCTATGGGCCAATGAGAAGAATGTATATTCTTTAGCTTTGGGATGGATTATTCTATATATGTCTATCAAGCATAGGTGTTATAGGGTCACATTTAAGTTACTTGTATCTTTGTTTAGTTTCTGTTTAGTGGATCTGTCCAGCTCTGCAATGTAACCTATTATTGTGTTAGGGGACATCATATTACTCAGACTAATTAAGGTTTGTTTCAGGATTCTGGGAGCATTTAATTTGGGTGCATAAATATTTAGAATGGAAATGTTTTCTTATGAAGTGTCTTACTTTGTCTTTTTTTGACTCCAGTTGCTTTAAATCCAATTGTATCTTAAAATAAGATTGCAATCCTTCTTTTTTTTCTGATTTCCATTTGCCTGAAAAGTTGTCTTCCATATCTTAACACTGAATTTTACCTTGTGCTTTGAAGTTAGATGTGTTTCCCGCAGACATATAATTTATGTGTTGTCCTATTTTATCCAATCAGCCAGCCTCTGCCTCTTCAGTGGGGAATCAAACCATTAATATTTATTGACAGAATTGATAAGTGTGGTGGACTTCTATTCATTTTGTTTTCTGAAAATCCATTGCTTACTTTTATCTTTTGCATCATTATGGAAGCTAGGCTTTGTCCTTTAGTTTCTAGTTGTTTAGTTTGCTTGGGTTCCATTGTGATGGTCAGTGTGTAGAATAGGTTTAAATATTTCCTGTAGAGCTGATCGTGATGTGGCAAAATTCTTCAGCATTTTCATATCAGTAAATGATTTGATTTATCCATCAATTTTAAAGATTGGCTTAGCAGGACATATAATCTGGGGCCTAAAATGGTTTTGTTCAAGTATATTAAATGTAGATGAACATTGCCTTCTGTCTTTAAAAGTTTCATTCGAGAATTCTGCATTCACCCTGATGCATTTGTCCCTGTAGGTGAATTGGTGCTTTCTCTTGGTAGCTTGCAGAATCTTCTCTTTTGTCTTGACATTGGACATGTTAATCACAATGTCCTTTGAGAAACTCTATTTGAGTAGAGACAACCTGGGGTCCAATATCCATCTGAAAAGAGTGTTGCAGAATCTTTGGTGATATTTGGGAAATTTTCAAGTATGTTATTGTCTAGGAAGGCTTCCATTTGGGGGGGCATTCTTCCCCTCTGGGATATATATAACTCATATGTTTTTTAAATTAATTAATTAATTAATTAATTTTGTTTTAGTTTTCCTTTGTTCAAAGAGTATTTTTTTAATTGTCTTTATTATTAAATCATAGCTGTGTACAATAGTGCAATCAAGGGGTACAATTTGCTGGTTTCATATACAATCTTAACTATTTTCATCAAACTGATTAACATAGCCTTCCTGGCATTTTCTCAGTTATTATATGAGGAAATTTGTATTCTGCATTTAGTAAGGTTCACCTGTACCCTTCTAAGATGCACCATAGGTGTGGCCCCACCAATTACCATCCCTCCACCCAAACCTTCCCCTCCCCTCCCTACCCTTACCCCTTTCCCCATATTCTTGTGTTATAGTTGGGTTATACCCTTCATACAACAGCTATAAATTAGCTTCATAGTAGGGCTGAGTACATTGGATACTTTTTCTTCCATTCTTGAGATACTTTGCTACGAAGAATATGTTTCAGTC
>CAUYON010167047.1:0-12874 GCA_963573935.1 Arctocebus calabarensis
CATTGTGTCTGTTTGCTTTGGTTGTTGTTTCCTCAACTGTACAGAAACTTTTTAGTTTAATTAAGTCCCATTTGGTTTTTTTTGTTGTTGTTTTTTGTAGAGACAGAGTCTCACTTTATCGCCCTGGGTAGAGTGCCGTGGCGTCACACTGCTCACAACAACCTCCAGTGAGGTTGCTTAAGCGATTCTCTTGCCTCAGCCTCCCTAGTAGCTGGGACTACAGGCGCCCGCCACAGCGCCCGGCTATTTTTTTGTTTTTGCAGTTCGGCGGAGGCCAGGCTTGAACCCGCCACCTTCGGTATATGGGGCCGGCGCCCCGCTCCCTGAGCCACAGGAGCCGCCCTTTTTTTTTTTTTTTTTTTTTTTGGCAGTTTTTGGCTGGGTCTGGGTTTGAATCTGCCACCTCCGGTATATGGGACTGGCGCCCTACTCCTTTGAGCCACAGGTGCCGCCCCGAGTGAGCTCTAATCTGATGGGGGAGGCTGACCCACCCTCTGAGAACTTGATGATGGCAGAGGCATGCCTACTATCTTCAGGAGGCTCTAGTCTAATCTATACTCATCCAAATGTCCCCTGGGGGTGCATCATAGCTCCCCTCCCCAACTGAGAACCACCATCCTAGACAGATGCGGCAGGCACATGGGGCCCCTGTTAGGGAACTGCTAGTCTAATGGGAGGCATGTCCTAGCCAGTCACCCAGGAGGAGTTCCAAATCCAATAAGAGAAGCATCACACATTTTTAGAGATATCCAATTTGTGGAGAAGTCATTTTCACGGAGATCCTGATCTGATAAAAGAAGAAGAATATTATCCAAACCCTCAAGGAAAGGCCAGTCACAGTAGCTCATGCCTGTAATCCCAGCTCTTGGGAGGCCAAGGCGGGTGGATTGCTTGAGCTCGCAAGTTCGAGACCAGCCTAAGCCAGATCAAGACCCCCATCTCTAAAATATAGCCAGGCGTTGTGACAGGTGCCTATAGTTCCAGCTACTTGGGAGGCTGAGGCAAGAGGCACACTTGAACCCAAGAGTGATTTTGATGTGAGCTGTGACTCCATGGCACTCTACCAAGGGTGACCAAGTGAGACTCTGTCTAAAAAAAAAAAAAAACAAATAAAAACCCCTTGGCTCGGCACCTGTGGCTCAGTGGGCTAAGGCGCCAGCCACATACACCTGAGCTGGCAGGTTCAAATCCAGCCGGGACCGCCAAACAACAATGACGGCTGCAACCAAAAAATGGCCGGGCATTGTGGCGGGCGCCTGAGGTCCCAGCTACTTGGGAGGTGGAGGCAAGAAACTCACTTGAGCCCAGGAATTGGAGGTTGGTGTGAGCTGTGATGCCACAGCACTCTATCCAGGGTGACAGCTTGAGGCTCTGTCTCAAGAAAAAAAAAAAAAACCCTCAAGGAACTTGTGCATTGATGGAGAACACATCCCCACCTTGGGGGCCTAAATGTCTGATGGCAGAGGCCTTGTTCCCATGAGGGAAGCATGTCCATCCCTTGCCAGGGCCTCCTTCTCCCTCCTCTCTGGCAGACTGAATGAGCAGGGCAAGGGGCTTCCCCTCCCCATCTTCGTGGTGAATCCTGGAATCAGGGAACTTCTGCAGGAGGACACCACGCTTCCCCAGCCCTGGGACTTCCCTTTATTTGTCAGCCCAAGTCCAGGGCCTCACGGAGGCACAGACATGCCAGTCCTGCAGATCTGCACTCACCTATCTCCCTGCCCTCATGACACCACCTGGTTATTTCCTGTCCCCAGAGTGCCAGGCCCTCAGGGGGATTTCCACACCTGACCTTGCCAGTGCCCTACCCTGGGAAGAAGTCCATTCCCACCTTACAGACAAGCTCCGAGGACAAGGTCTTGCCAGAGACCAGGACAGCCGGAAACTGGCAGAGTGGAGGACAGACCTAGGTCAGTTTGACCCCCAGCACTGGCTCCCTGGGGTTGAAGATGAGGATGATGGACGAAGTCTCTATTCTGCCAGGCAACTGTGCCAAAGGCTTCTTTGCTAAGTCACTGAATCTTCTCAGCCATCGTCATCTTCTGTGACTCAGGGGAGAAATTGAGGCCCAGAGATCAGATGAAAATATGGCAGAGCTGATACTCCACAGGTCGTCTGACTCCAAAGCCTGTTATCACAGGCAGGGTCCTCCAGAAAGCATATGCTTATACAGAATCAGGAGTACAACAGGTTTCTGGGGAGCAACACCCCAGAAAAGAAAGGGGGAGCAGGAGTGGGCAAAGGCAGCCACCAGGCTGCAATACCAGCCCCACAGGGAGCCTCCTCCATCAGCAGAGTCCTCCAGTGGGCAGAAGTGGCCAGACCCTCCGATCCCCAGCTGGCTCCATCATTGGTAGAAAACTGCCCAGGAAACCAGGTCCTGGCTGGCAAGCTAAAGGGGACCTAATAGGAGCGGAGCCTGCTGTCAGCTCTCTGCATGCCTGGCAGCAGAGCCACAAGTCCCTTCTTGAAGGGGGATCTGAGTTGCATGTCCCTGTGGCTGCCACTCCCATACTCCATATGAATAATAACATTCAAAAATAATACCTTCCCTGTGCCGACATGTGTTAATTCGCTTAACTTTCACAACCACCCCATGCAGGGTTTCCATCCCCATGTTCTAGGTAAGGAAACTGGGGCTCAGAGAGGGTAAATTGCCTACCGAGGGTCACACAGCTGGTAAGTGGCACTGCCGGGGTTCCAACCCAATTAGATGGTGCCCCACTTACAGATGAGGACACGGCCAGGTGTGGTGGCTCATGCCTATAAACCTAGCACTCTGGGAAGCAGAGGAAGGAGGAGTGCTTGAGCTCAGTAGCTGGAGACCAGCCTGAGCAACAGCAAGACCCCATCTCTACTAAAAATAGAAAAAGCAAGGCTGGACGTGGTGGCTCACGTCTGTAATCCCAGCACTCTGGGAGGCCCATGCAGGTGGATCCCTTGAGCTCACGAGTTCGAGACCAGCCCGAGCTAGAGAGAGATCCTGTCTCTAAAAATAGCTGGGTGCTGTGGCAGGCACCTGTAGCCCCAGCTACTTGGGAGGCTGAGACAAGAGAATCGCTTGAGCCCAAGAGTTTGAAGTTGCTGTGAGCTATGATGCCATGGCACTCTACTGAGAGCAACAAAGTGGGACTGTCTCAAAAAAAAAATAATAATAATAGAAAAAAACTAACCAGCTGTTGTGGCAGGCGCCTGTAGTCCCAGCTACTCAGGAAGCTGAGGCAGGAGGATCTCTTAAGCCCAAGAGTTTGAGGTTGCTGTAAGCTGGGATGATGCCATAGCACTCTCCCCAGAGTGACAGAGTAAGACTCTGTCTCAAAATAAAAAATAAATAAATAAACGGATGAGGACACTAAGGCCCAGTGTTATGCCACCTGACTGGGACCCTCCTGCCTTCCTACATACACTCAACCCTCAACCTTCCCAGAGTCTTCCCCCACAATAGGGCAGATGCTGATCTCCACACCCCCATCACATCACCCCTGTCTAGCCAAGGTAGGGGATGGGTGGCAAGGGTGTCCAGCCTCCCAGGCCTGCCAAGAGAGGATGTCGAAATTCTCTGACTCAGCATCATGCGTGCAGACTCAGGAGAGGGAAAAAGGAGAAGATTAATTCTTGGCCTAGGCCCTGGATGGGCCGATTCTGCTCAATGCCAAAAGTTCCAACAGCTGCCAAGGCCCCAGGGCGGGGAGGAACCAGGAGGTGCAGGCCGTGCTCCAGGAAGCTGGCCTGCACTCAGCCCTGGGGGTGGGGTAGGGCAAAGCCTCCAACATCCAAGGTGGACTTCCAGCCCAGGGCCCAGACAGCAGGCTGCCTGACCTTGGGCAAGTCCCTCCCATTCTGTCTCCAAAGCCTGTTTCCCTCTGTCTACAGAATTTACTCGCTCTCTCTGACCTCCCTGGAGGCTCCAGTGGTTGTTCCTCCTTGAGGGACCCTTAACTCTGACTATTCCTTCCTGCTGCAAAGTGACCCTCTTTCCACCTCCTGGACCCTCCCAGGACCAGAGGGCAGCAGAGGAGTGCTGGAGAGTGTGGGTCTTGCTAATCTTCATGGGTGCCCTTCAGCACGTGACTTTCCCTCTCCATGCGTCAGTTTGCCCATCTAAACCATTTTTCCCCAGGAACTGGGGGTCTAGAATGACGGCTGGAAGGACACAAGTGTGGTCTCTAGAACTGTTGACCACCCTCCCAGGTCAGCAGCTTGGCTCGTGGAGACCCGGCCTAACATCTCAACTCCCCCCTCCCCCCCTTCCTTGCTAGGTCAGCTGGGGGCGGGGAGGGGGGTGATTTCATTTCTCTGTGCTTGTTGCTTCCTTTACAAAACAGAGATTAGTTGGATTTTCCTCACGAGGTGTTGAGAGGAGTATGTGGTAGCTCAGCCCAGAGTGCACGGGCCCATCATGTCTCTTCTGTAGGTGGGAAAGGGTGATAAGGAAACCCTGGCCTGATGGATAGGGTAAGGGTTAAGGCTGGGAGTGCGGAGCTAAGAATAAGATCATTCGTTCATTCATTCATTCCACACACTGGTCTCATTTAATCTGCTCAGTATTCTGCAAGGCGAGAGCTGTTAGCATTCACAACTGTGAAGTCGCAACGAAAGCACAGACATGAAAAGCCATCTGCCCAAGGTCACACAGCTAGCACATGAAAGAGCCAGGACTCAGCCTTACGTTTCTTAGCCCCGCATCTTGGATACTATTTGCTTTTTTTTGAGACAGACCCTCAAGCTGTCACCTTGGATAGAGTGCTGTGGCATCACAGCTCACAGCAACCTCCAATTCCTGGGCTCAAGCAAATCTCTTGCCTCTGCCTCCCAAGTAGCTGGGACTACAGGCGCCCCACACAACGCCCGGCCATTTTTTGGTTGCAGCCGTCATTGTTGTTTGGTGGGCCAGGCTGGATTCGAACCCGCCAGCTCATGTGTACGTGGCTGGCCCCTTAGCCTCTTGAGCCACAGGTGTTGAACCTGGTCCACTTTATAGATCAGGAAACTGAGGCTCCATGAAATTAAGTAACTGCCTGGAAGTCGCAAAGGTAACGGGCAGGGGACAGAACTTGCACTGAGGCCTCAGTTTGAAGCAAATCAAGACAAGGAATTTTGAGTCAGGCCGGGTTAGGGTATGACCAGCCCTACCCGCTTCTCTTAGAAGGGGAAATCGGTGCCCCAAGAAAACTGTGCTTGGCCCACAGACTTCTAAACCCTTGGCCCTTCCTCCCCCAAGAGGAGTGGGGAGAAGCAGCAGCAGAAAGGAAGAAAAGGTCTGAAAAGGTAGAAAAGGTAGCCTGCACAAGGGAAAGTGGTTAGACACTGAGCAGAACTTCCGGACCTTCTCTGGGAATTTTCTGAGACTCATCCAGGGGCTGCCCCTGCCTGTTAGGGCACTCCAGAGCTCAAGGCCCAGAGAGGGGAGACTCTAGTCCTCCCCACTTGGGGTGCAAGGAGCAAGGGGGGAAGAAGGGGGTGGTCATCCTGGTTCCACATCCTCCATTCCCGACACTGAAGGGAGGCTGCTGTGGGAGCTGGGACTTTCCTGAGCAGCAGAAGATTCTGGGAAATTAGAGACAGCTGTAGGGCGGGGCTGACTCCTGGCCTCCCTTCCCTTCCCTCCCCCTGATCTCTGCTGGCTCCCCAGGCACCCCTCTCACCCCTGGACCCAAGGAGGCCCTCTTCAAACATCTCCTCCTTCAGACCCTCGCCATGCGCCCTCTTCACTCACACCCTACTCTTCTCCCAGCTCCCTGGGGAGCTGCTTCTCCTCATTTAGCCTTTCTCAGACTTCTTAAGCTGTGCCCCACTCTCAGATCTTCTCTCCCCTCTCAGACCCTCACTTCTTCCCTTAAGTTCTCACCTCCTCCATCAGACCCTGTCCCCCTCCCTCAGATTCTCTCTCCCCCCTTAAACAACCTATTTCTCTCTCAGCCCTGCTTCAGGTCCTCCTCTCTCCGGTCTTTTCGCCTCATCCATCCTCACAGCACCATCAGCCCCCCTCTCCCAGCCTTTCCAAGCCCCGGCCTCCCAAGCACATCTACTGGTCTCCTGCCTGGCGGAGCCATTGCCGAATCTGAACAGGGTAACAGGGAGTGGGAGGAACTTTGGTATCCTTTCAACCTTACCTCTTAGGGCCGCCACCCCGAGCCCCGCCCCCTGAGCCTCGGCTTCCCTTTCTGTACAATGGAATACAGGGTTTGTTGCAGCCCCCACAATATCGGAGGCAAGGGTTGATTGACATCGTCCCCATTTTCCAGGAAAACGAACTGAGTCTCAAGACAGGGGATAGCTTGTCCGAGGTCTCTCAGGAAGCAAAGGGTGGAGGTGAGATTTGAACCCAGGTCTGTGCCCCAGATGTTTCACCACGGCAGGCCCCTGAGGAGGTGATCCAGAGAGAGACAGAAAGGAGAGGGAAGGGGCGAGGCCTCTGCCCACAGCTGCTCCTCACATCCTGGGTTAACGATCCACCCAGGTGGGGCCCGAGTCCGACCAAAGTCCCTTCCCGGGGACCGGGGCCCCACGCCCACTTTCAGGGTCCCAGAGAGACGTTGCTGGGGACAAAGAGGGCAGGGCCAGGGGGCGGGGGGGGGGGCAGGCAACGCAGAACAGCGTTGAAAAGACAGAGGAACACCTTAATAGAAAATCAGAGAGGTTCTGCGTGCCCTCGGGCAGATCCGGGGTGCCGCTCTCATTCCTCCTGCTCTGTGTCCCCAAAGCCTCCCCCTGCGCCTTCCGTGACTCAGTGACCCGGACTCAACCTCGGTGGCGGGCCCGCCCCCAGGGAAATCCGGGAAAGCCCCGCGACTGCAGGGCCCCTCCCAGGGGCGGGGAGCGGGAGGGGAGGGGCGGAGACTGGGAACAGGCCCTCCTCTGTCGCACCCCCACCCCACCCCTCCACCCCGGTTCCAGTGGGACTGAGTCATGCCCCGACCCGCTCGGCCTGTTCCCCACCCACCAACTCCTCCCCGGAGTGGGAGGGGAAAGTGGGGAAGAAGGGGGAGTCACACCGCTCCCCACCTCCTGAAAGCCCAGTCTGTGTCGCTCGACTCTGGCCTCCTGGTGTATCTGTGTCTCTTGCAATCTCTGTCTCTCTTTTCCTTTGTCTCGCACAATCTCTCTGCCTTCTCTCCGCATCTCTTTCTCTCTGTGCAGCCACGATTCCCCGAGCTCTCACTCTGTGCCCGGCGGGCCCAGGCTGGGTGCAGGGACCCCGCTGGGAGAGACTTATAAAGTGGAGGAGTCCTCACTCCCCACCTCCTACTACCCCCAGCCATGTTTAGAACCACTACTGGTGGTGAGGCACGTGTAGGAGGCAGAGACGCGCAGGGAAGGCAGAGGAATAGGTCCTGCCTGCCTGCTGAGTGCCAGTCTCTGCCCTGGGTGCGTCTATTTACTCCCATAAAAGAGGAAACGGTTCAGAGAGAGGAAGTGCCTAGCCAAGGTCACTCAGCGAGGAAGTGGGAGTCAGGATTCGAACTCTTGTCCTAGAGACCCCAAGGCTTCATGAGAGGTAAGGGCAGCAGACATCAAGCGACAGACAGAGAGATGATGAGCGACACAAAGAGACAATAGAGAGAAATAAACTGAGACAGTGAGAACAGAAAGACGCACAGAGACAAAAGGAGGAGAAACACCTATTCAGACAGGAGACTCGGAGACAGAAAGAAAGAACTGAATGAGAGCAGCCCCCAGCGAAGAGGGTGGGGACCCTCCACCCCGACCCCTCGTCCTACCCCCTCCCCCACGCCTCCCAGACAGCTGGGGGACGGGCACGCGGCCCGGGGCGCGGCACAGGCGGGGCGCACTGCGGCTGCACCGCCTGGCTGCAAGAGCAGCAGCGGGTGCAGGAAACCCCTGGGGCGGAGGGTGGCCCCGGGGAGGCCGGGGGCGGAGAGGCCGGGGGCGGGGAGGCGGGCGGCCGGCACCGCCCCGGCGGACTAAAAGTCCCTTCAGTTCAGGCTGCAGCAGGGGAAGTCCCTGCGCCCTGAGAAACCACCCTCTAGTGCAGCCGAGTCCAGCCTTGCAGCGCGCCGGCCGCTCACTCGGCCGCCGTCCCCGGCGGCCCGATGCCCCGATGCCCCGCGGGGGCCATGGACGAGGGGCCAGTGGACCTGCGAACCCGGCCCAAGGCTGCCGGACCCCCAGGTGCTGCGCTACCATTCCGCAAGCGCCCGCTGCGTCCACCCTCTCCGGAGCCCGCTGCTCCCCGCAGCGCTCTGGGCCCCATCGTCCCCCCGAACCCTCTGCTCGGCGGTTGCGACGGGCTGGCGGTCCCCGGGCCCCCTCACGGCCTGGCCCGGCCAGAGGCGCTTTACTACCCGGGTGAGTGGTCCCACAGGCCAGGGCGGGGTAGGGGCTCCCCCAAAGAGCATAGGATCACCAGAGCCAGGGGACAGCTCAAGACAAAAATAGGTAAGAGAGAGTGAGCTAGGGACTGGGCAATAGAACCTGACGTCCCAGGGAGCAGTTCCTTAGGACACAAATTATGGGGGTCTCTGGGAGCTGGAGGTTATGGGACTCTGCAGGGCTGAGTTGCACAGATAATGGAGAACCAGGGGACAGTTCCCAGTGGTGCACACACGGGGGTGTCAGGGAATCAGGGGTTAGACCTTTGCATCCCAAGGACACAGAATTACAAGCTCTTAAGAAGCCAAATAAGTAGGACTCTAAAGAATCCACACTTGTGCAGGAGAAACTGAGGTTCCTGGTATCCAGGAAGGTGGAATCAAAAGGAGTCAAGGGAACAAAGATTGGGGTTCTAAGGAGACAGATATTAGGGGATCCCAGGATGTCACAATCTCAGAAACCAAGACATCTGGAGGCATGAGGAATTAGGACAACAGAGCTGCGGTTCTGAGCATCCTAGTATCTGGAATCACAAGGATCCAAGGAAACAAACCATGGCTACAGGTTTCCAGATGCGAGGAGTTCCTGAGGGGGCAGAGGAACAGAGACCCAGGTTCTGGGTACCCAGTTCCATGGGGCCACAAGTTCAGGTGGCTAGACGGGCTTGGAGACTGAGGATTCCAGGGATGGGAGTAAGACTGGGTGACTCTGGGACTCAGGGATTTAGAGCCTGGGTAAGGGCCTTCCAGGCCCAAGGCCTGGTATTGGAGACACAGGGACCTGGAAATGTAGGGGTTCAGGAACCAGGAGCCAAGGATCAGCGGATGATGGGGAGGGACACATATTATGCTCCCCATCCTATATTCACCCTGATCTCAAGAAACAGGCATTTCCTACGACAGCTGTGGCCACTTCTCTGTCTCCAGTGGGCCCTCAAAGCTTCAAATAACCCTTCTTTAGTGCCCCAGATCAATCTCTACCTAGTTTCATGTGCACTCCACCCCATCAGCATAGTATTTGGAGAGGCTCAAGCTGTGTATCAGTAGTGAGCCCAGGCCTCAATTTTCCCCATCTGTGTGATGGGTGGTATGTATTTGCCCACTGCCATGGTCCTTTCCAACAGTTTGATCTGAACAGGCTTCTGGCACTGCCCCCTCCGACTCTATCTTCTCCCCAAACCCACTGTCCCCTAATCTCCACCCTACACCCAATTTTCATCCATCCCTTAACTCCCTTAACCACAAATTCACTCCTCAAACAGGCCCTGAGGTCCCCCTGCTAGGCAATGATCAGGGTTCTGTCTACCCTTAAGAGACTCATTGTTTGGTAGGAGATAGGGTCAGACACATAAAAAGATAAGTGATAATGAGAGTGACCAGGGCTAAGAGGAGAGGAAGCTTTGAGAGGAAGCTGGCCTCCAGAGGAAGACTTGGAGGTGGCAGTGGGTTGAGGGTCTGTGGGCTTGGCCTCACTCGTGTCCTTTCTCCGTCCTCTGTTGTTTAGGACCTTTACTTCCCCTATACCCTACTCCAACCATGGGCTCCCCCTTCCCTCTGCTGAACCTGCCAACACCCCTGTACCCCGTGATGTGCTCCATGGAACATCCCCTGGCAGCTGACATTGCCATGGCCACCCGTGCAGATGAGGATGGAGACACGTGAGTGACAGACCCCCTAGTAATGGGGGTTGGGGGTGGGGAGGCCAGCCGTCCCTGACATGGGGTACTCAGTTCAAGTGGACCCAAGTTAGAGTCCTTACTTCACTGCTGACTGTGTGACCTTGAACAAGACCCTTCTCTCTGAGCCTGTTTCCTCCTCTTAAAAATGGGCACCCTGAGAGCACTTACCTCCTAGGACTGTTTTTGGAGCAGTGGTCTTCAAATTTTTTATCACAATCCAAAAATAGGAAATTCATTTCATTGACTGATTTACGAAATGAATGATAACCTGTAAACCTGCTGGCGCTGAGCCTCATATAAGTGTTCACTAATATTATTATTTCTTTATCTCAAACCCAGAACACACACACACATAAACTTGAAATAAAAATTACACAAACAATACTCACCCTTACTATGGGAGATCTACTATGATATTTTTTCTTTCTTTCTTTCTTTCTTTCTTTCTTTCTTTCTTTCTTTCTTTCTCTCTCTCTCTCTCTCTCTCTCTCTCTCTCTCTCTCTCTCTCTCTCTCTCTCTCTTTCTTTCTTTCTTTCTTTCTTTCTTTAATAGCTGAATGGTATTCTGTGGTAAACATATACCGTTGTTTATTAATCCATTCATGTGTTGATGGGCACTTGGGTTGATTACACATCTTGACAATTGTGAATTGAGCTGAGATAAACATTCTAGTGCAAATGTCCTCATGCTAAAATGTTTGTTTGGTTTTTTCTTCTGGTAGACACCTCATAATGGGATTATAGGATTAAAGGGCAGGTTTACTTTTTGAGGATTTTTCCATACCTCTTTCCATACAGGCTCTATTAGTTTGCAATCCCACTAGCAGCGTAAAAGTGTTCCCTTTACTCCACATCCACCCCAGCTTTGGAACTGTGTGATGTGGCCTATTCTCACTGGGGTTAGGTGATATCTCAGGGTAGTTTTGACTCACATTATTCAGACGATTAGGAATGATGAGCATTTTTTCATGTGCTTGTTGGCCATTCATCTGTCTTCAGAGGAGATTCTGTTCAGGTTTCTTGCCCTCTTATATATGGGATTGTTTGTTCTCTTCTTGTTGATTAGTGTGAGTTCTCTGTAGACTCTAATTATCAGCCCTTTTTCAGGGTCATAGCATGGAAGTACATTCTCCCTTTCTGAAGGTTGTCTGTCAGTTTTAGTTGTTGTACCCTTAGCTGTAAAGAAGCTTTTTTGCTTGACCATGTCTCATTTATTTATTTTTGGTATTGCTGCAATTGCCAAAGGGATCTTCTTCATAAAACCTTTTCCCAGGCCAATATTGTCAAAAAATTTTCCCACACTTTCTTCTACAATTTTTAACATTTCTTGTTTTAAATTTAAATCTTTTATCCAATGAGAGTCAATTTTTGTAAATGGTGAGAGGTGAGCGTCAGTCTTCTACATGTGGCTAACCAGTTCTCCATTTATTAAATGGGAATTCTTTCCTCAGTGTATGCTTTTGTTTGGTTTATTGAAAATTAGATAGCAATATGTGGTTGGTTTCATCTCCAGGTTTTCTATTCTATTCCATAGATCTATATCTCTATTTTTGTGCCAGTACCATGTTGTTTTGAGCACTATACACTTGTAGTATAGCCTGAAGTCTAATAATGTTATGCTTTCAGATTTATTTTTGTTTCTTAGAATTTTATTGGCTATTCAGCACTTTTTCTGGTTCCACATGAAACAAAGTATTATTTTTTCAAATTCTTCAAAGTATGACATTGGTAATTTGATAGGAATTGTACTAAATCTATAGATAGTTTTGGGTAGTGTGGACATTTTACCCATGTTTATTCTTCCCAGCATGAAAGCATTTCCGCTCAGAATGGAAGCCAGGCAAGGATGTCCACTATCACCACTGCTATTTGCCATAATTCTGGAAGTTCCAGCTAATGCAATCAGGTAAAAGAAGGCTATCAAGGGTATTCACATGGGGGAAAGAGGAGGCCAAATTCTTGCTCTTTGCTGATGATATGAGCTTATAATTAGAAAACCATAAGAATTCAACCACAAGACTCATGGAAGTGATTAAGGAAAACAGTAATGTCTCGGGATGCAAAATCAATGTCCACACATCAATAGCCATACATCAGGAACCTTCAAGCTGAGAATCAAATGAAAAACAAAATACCCTTCACAGTAGCTTCAAAGAAAATGAAATACCTAGGAATCTACCTATCAAAAGACATGAAGAATCTCTACAGAGAGAACAAGAAAACCCCAAGAAAAGAAATAGCAGAAGATGTTAATAAATAGAAGAACATACCATGCTCATGGCTGGGAAGGGTCAGCTGATTTTCAACAAAAGTTCTAAGACAATTTAATGATGAAAGAATAGTCTTCTTAAAAATTGATTCTGGGAGATTGCAAAATGCAAAAAAGAATGAATCATCATCTTATGAACATCTATGTATCATAGTACATCACACTATGTACAAAAGATAACTCAAGATAGGTCAAAAAGCTAAAGATAAGAGCTTATATTATGAATGTCTTAGAAGCAAGCATAGGTATAAATCTTCATGGCCTTGGATTAGGAAATAATTTCTTAGATGTGACACCAAAAACACAAACAAGAAAAAGAAATTTTCATCAGAAGTTAAAAACGTTTGTGCTCCAGAGGATACTATCAGAAAGGAAAAACAATCCACAGAATTGGAGACAATATTTGCAAATCAAATATCTAGTTCAGGACATAAATTGAAAATATATAAAGAACTCTTACAACTCAGTAATAAAAAGATAGATAACCCAAATTGAGCGAAGACTTTTTTTTTTTTTTTTTTGCAGTTTTTGGCCAGGGCTGGGTTTGTACCCACCACCACAGGCATATGGGGCCAGTGCCCTACTCACAGAGC
>CAUYON010167048.1:0-11005 GCA_963573935.1 Arctocebus calabarensis
TATAGTGATCAAGGAAATGCCATGAAGGATATCTGTAACAGTATGATCAAAATATTTCTGAATGTATATGAATCGTGCCCTGTGATTGCACCAATGTACATAATTATGATTCAATAAAATTATTAAAAAAAAAAAAGAAAATTATGAAATCCTAAGAAAGGAAACAACAGAGAATTTTAACAAATGGAAGAGCATACCATGCTCATGGATAGGAAGAATCAACATTGTTAAAATGTCTATACTTCCCAAAGGAATCTACCTATTTAATGCCATACCTATTAAGATACCAACATCATATTTTCAAGATTTGGAAAAAATGATTCTGCATTTTATATGGAACCATTAAAAAAACCCACATAGCTAAGGCAGTTCTTAGTAATAAAAACAAAACTGAGGGCATCACCATACCAGACTTTAGGCTGAACTACAAAGCCATAGTGGTCAAGACGGCACGGTACTGGCAGAAAAATAGAGACATAGACATTTGGAATCGAATAGAAAACCTGGAGATGAAACTAACATCTTACAAGCACCTAATCTTCGATAAACCAATCAAGAACATACCTTGGGGGAAAGACTCCCCATTCAATAAATGGTGCTGGGAGAACTGGATATCCACATGTAAAAGACTGAAACTGGACCCTCACCTTTCTCCACTCACAAAAATTGATTCAAGTTCGATAAAGGACTTAAATTTAAGGCATGACACCATAATAATTCTGAAAGAAAGAATAGGAAAAACACTGGAAGACATCAGCCTGGGGAAAGACTTCATGAAAAAGACTGCCTTGGCAATTGCAACAACAACAAAAATAAACAAATGGGACTTAATTAAACTCAAAAACTTCTGTACAGCTGAGGAGACAACAACCAAAGCAAATAGACAACATTCCCAATGGGAAAGGATATTTGCATATTTTGAATCAGACAAAAGCTTGATAAATAGGATCTATAAAGAATTCAAATTAATTCACAAGAAAAAAGCCAACAATCCCATATATCAATGGGCAAGAGACATGAATAGAACCTTCTCTAAAGAAGACAGATGAATGGCTAACAGACATATGAAAAAATACTCATCATCCCTAATTATTAGATAAATGCAAATCAAAACCACCTTGAGATACCATCTAACTCCAGTGAGAATGGCTCACATCACAAAACCTCAAAACTGCAGATGCTGGTGTGGATGTGGAGAGAAGGGAACACTTTTACACTGCTGGTGGGACTGCAAACTGATACATTTTCGAAAGAAAGTATGGAGTACTCTCAAACAACTCAAGCTAGACCTCCCATTTGAACCTGAATTCCCATTACTGGGCATCTACCCAGAAGGAAAAATATTCCTTTTATCATAAGGACACTTGCACTAGACTGTTTATTACAGCTCAATTTACAATCGCCAAAATGTGGAAACAGTCTAAATGCCCACCAACCCAGGAATGGATTAACAAACTGTGGTATATGTACACTATGGAATGCTATTCAGCCATTAAAAAAATGGAGACTTTACCGCCTTCATATTAACCTGGATGGAAGTGGAACACATTATTCTTAGTAAAGCATCACAAGAATGGAGAAGCATGAATCCCATGTACTCTATTTTGATATGAATACAATCAATGAAAATTAATGACATGGGGGGGTGATGGAAGGGGATAGCATAGAGAGAAAGAATGAGGGGAGGGTGGGGAAAGGAAGAGCAGAGAGAGGGATGGAGAAAAGGGGGTGGGGTCTTGGTATATGCTACACCTGTTGGGGGCAAAACACGATTGTAAGAGGGACTTTACTCAACAAATGCAATCAGTTTAACATAGTTTCTTTTACCCTCAATGAATACCCAACAATAAAAAAAAAAAATCAAAAAGACCAGAATTACCTTGATGGTTCAAGCAAAGTAGATGTGATTAAGACCTGTGAAGCTAGGACCAAATGGAGGCTGTAGCCAGGCATACTAAATTTGTAACCTTCTCTCAAATGGATGTTTTTGGGTAGGTGTTAAACCCACTGGCATTTCCTCTGGCTCAGTGGGTAGGGCAATAACCCCTTATTATGAGGGTGATGAGTTCGAACGAGGCCCTGTCCAAACTCCAAAAATAAATAGCTTGGTGTTGTGGAGGCCACCTGTAGTTACAGCTAATCAGGAGGCTGAGAGAAACGAATTGGCTAAGCCCAGAATTAGCAGCTTGCTGTGTGCTGTGATGCCACAGAACTCTACCGAGGGTCACAAAGAGAAACTCGGTCTCAGAGAAAAAAAAAAAAAAAAAAAAAAAGAGCTTCCTATTTAAGTGACTCCATGCATTTTAGTCACTTGTGATGAAGCTTGAGTCACACTGCTGTACAAAATATCAACTGTTGTGTCAGCCTAGTGCCAGGAATATCAAACATCAATGGAATCAATAATGCACAAATGGAGGGTGGCATCTGTGGCTCAAAGGAGTAGGGCACCAGCCCCATATACCGGAGGTAGTGGGTTCAAACACAGCCCTGGCCAAAAAACAAACTGCAAAAACAAATGCACGAAGGACATATCTCTTTTCTATCTGTGGATGGAGGGTTAAGAAGTGTCCTGGTTCAAACATTTGAGGGACACCAGCTGAAGTGAGCAGAAAAGGCCACTTAGTACTTTTGACCAGAAGCCTGGATCCTAGGACATTACCATATGATGTCACTTCATCGTCAGCATGGATGACATCACAATGGGTTTTGCCTTGGGTTACCATCTTTAGGCGTAACCTAATTCCTGGTAACCATGTGTAGTGGCTATCCAGGTTTTTCATTCAGTTCAAACTATTAAAGAAAGAGTAGGATTCTTTTCTCCACACTCAATTCTTGCTTCCAAAATTTGTATATCCGGCCAAGGGATTCAACAATGCTTCCTTTCCTTTTCACATCATGGTTTGTAAGTAAGTGTAAGAGTATGGTTTATAACTAGTGCTTCACTAGGATGTTACAGAACAAGAACTCGAGACCAAAGATCAGACAGTGATTTCACGGACCTGAAATCACACTATTCTCCATTCCAGTTTTCGTGAGATGTTCCCTTTTCATCTAAGATTTTTTTTTTTTTTTTTGGTGTTGTTGTTACAATTTGGCTGTAATCGCCTTTGAACCTGCCACTCTCAGTATACGGGTCCACCGCCCTACTCACTGAGCAACAGTTGCCTCCCCTCATCTAATATTTTTAAAAGATTTTATCAACTAGATATGTTACCTCTGTGAACAGCCTTTTCTGTGTCTCTTGAGGCGACCATATGGTTTTCCTTATTGATTCTTTTAATGTAGTATGTTATAATAGTTAATTTCCCCATACTGAGCTGTACTGGCAATCCTGGTAATAAATTCCATTTGGGATGCATGTATAAAATATTTTGTATGATACTGGACTTTTCCTGCACCTATACAGTATCTCTCTTATAGAATGGATACTGTGTTTCCCCCTTTGCCCCAGAAAAATACATTGGCACCATCATAGCTCAAGGAAATGCAGGCTGCTAAACTTAAGTGACCCTCTGAGTTTATTCTTCTGAGGAGTTGAGAGTACAGGTCCATGCCACCACTGCTGGGGAAGTTTTGCACTTATTTCTTGGACAAGTGGGGGCTATCTATTTGCTCAGTCTGCTCTGAAACCCCTTATCTTCCAATGATCTTTCTGACTTGGCCTCTGAAATTTCTGGAATTATAGGTGTGAGCTATGGTGCTCATCCATGCTTATGTTTTGTTGTAGGGTTTTCTCAATAATCCTCATAGATAACAGCATGTACATTACAAAATAACAACACTATTCAGATATAATTTACACACTAAACAATTAAACCATTCCAAGTATAGATTTCAAGACTACACATTCAGGGATCACATATATAGTTGGTTTGTTAGTTACTAGAGAAGTTTCCCTTAAGGTGTAGAGGAGAGTGATAGAGGAAGGAAAGGAATGGAGAGAGCAAGCAAATGAGAGAGAGACAATGGAGGAAGGAATGATAAAGTGAAGGAGGGGCAAACGGAGGTAGGGATGGAAGGAATCCGAGAAAGAGAAAATAACCAATATTTGTGGCTCACCCATATAATCCCAGACCTCTGGCATGCTGAGATGAGTGGGATTCTTGAACGAGGGGATTCTGATAATGGACTGAGCAAGAGTCAGACCCTGTCTCTACTAAAAAGTGAAAAATTATCTAGGCATTGTGACAGGCACCTGAAGTCCTACCCACATGAAAGTCTCACGCAGGAGGATTGTTTGAATCCTGGGGTTTAACGTTGCTATGATCTAGGCTGTGGCCATAAAATCTAGCCTGGCCCACAGACACATACAGTATCTCAAATATACCCCCCCACACACACATGAACAGACAAGCGAACAAACCAAACAACAAAAATTTTCATCATCTAAAAAGACCAGAATTACCTTGATGGTTCAAGAAAAGTAGACATGCTTAAGACCTGGGAAACAATGACCAACTTGAGGCTGTTGCAAGGCATAGTAAATTTATAAACTTCTTGTGGATGTTTTGGGTTAGGTGTCGAACAGGTCCTTGAAGTAGCGTTCCAGGGATGTTGCCTGTGGCAAAGTGGGTAGGGCACCGGCCCCTGATACTGAGGATGGTGAGTGAGAACCCAGCCTTGGCCAAACTGCAAAAACAAATTGCCAGGTGTTGTGGTGGGCTCCTGTAGTCCCACCTACTTGGTAGGCTGAGGCTAACGAATCACCTAAGTTCAGGGGTAGGAGTTTGCTATGAGCTGTGATGCCACAACACTAAATGAGACTGACAAAGCAAAACTCTGTCTCCAAAAAAGAAAAAATAAAGCTAAAAACAAATAGCATCCTACTCAAACGACTCCATGAAGTTATGTCAGCTGTGATGCAGCCTGAGTCGTGCTGCTGAACAAAATCTAAAATGTATTAGTCTACTGAAGGGAATCTAAACTGTCAATAGAATCAATAAGGCAAAAATGGTAGATCACTTTTCTGTGTGTGGATGGAGGGATAAGAGTGCTAGTTCAAACCTTTGAGGGATACCACCTGAAGTGAGCAGAAAAGTCCACTTAGTATCTTTGATCAGAAGCCTGGATCCCAGGACATTTCAGGATGAAATCACTACATGGCCACTGTGGATGACATGACAATTGGTGTTGATCTGGGTTACCATGTTTATGCTTAACCTTATTCATGCTAAGTATGTGTAGTGGTTATTCTGGTTTGTCCTTGGGTTCAAACTGTTACAGAAGTATGGGGTTCCGTTCTACACACTCAATTCCTGTTTCCAAAAGTCTGTTTTTATATCTGGCCAAGGAATTACAACAACCATTCCTTTCCTTTTCAAGTCATAGACTTGTAAGCAAGTGCCAGAGTATGATTTATATCTGGTACTTCCCTCAGATGTTATATACCAAGAGCCAATGCCCAAAGATCAGTTATTTCATAGACCTGACAGGTACCTCACACCATTCATAGTTAAATTTTTCCTGAGATTTTATTTTATTTTATTTTTCTGTAGAATCAGCTTGTTTTTGGCAGTGGGTTTCCTACTTAAAGTCTCCTCTCAAAATCTGGTTAGGCATTGTGTCCACCATTCTACAATGTATCTGCAGTTATTTCTTCTGATCCTGGGAAACATCAGCCCATCTGGAATGTTCCAAGGTTCCTGAACTCTGGACCAGGTATGTCCAAACATTTGGCTTTTTGGCCATATAGGAAGTTGATGTGTTATTATGGGAAACACGTTTAAAACATAATCACTAATGAAACCCAAGAAGCAAAAAACAGATGTGGGCATAACTGTGATGATATCTGCCACCATAGATATGCAAAACAGTCCTGACATAATCCCTATGCATCACCAGGGCCTCAGGAATTGAAACTCCCCATAGCCCATCAAAGCCCCTTAAGTAGAGCTCAATGACTTTTGCCACACATGACTATAATATTTGGTTGCTCTGGGAGACCATGCTGGGCTGATCCCCAGAGTTCAAGGGTTGGAGACAAGGCTGAACAACAGCAATATGCCCCCAGCCCTGATCACTCACCCAGTTTGTACTAAAATAGTAGGTTTGTGGCCCTTGCCTTTAATTCCAGCTACTCCAGAGGCTGAGGCAGGAGGATCCCTTCATACAAAGAGCTGGATATTGCTAGGCTGATGCCATGAGAATCTAGCTTGTGCAACATGGTGAGTGTCTGTCTCATGAAAAAATAATAAAGGGAATACAGAAAGAGAGAGAGAGAGGGAGGGAGGGAGGGGGGAGAGATAGGGGGACAGAGAGAGAGAAAGAGAGAGAGAGAGAGAAAGAAAGGAAGGAAGGAAAGAAGGAAGGAAGGAAGGAAGGAAGGAAGGAAGGAAGGAAGGAAGGAAGGAAGGAAGGAAGGAAGGAAGGAAGGAAGGAAGGAAGGAAGGAAGGAAGGAAGAAAAAGAAAATTATCTGGGCAGTTTCCAAGAGCCGTAGTATGAGGAGAGGTCAGTAGGTAGATGGAATGGAATATGGCACTAAATAAAGGAGGAGATTGATTGTGTCCCCCTGGGTGGGGAACAATGATTCAAAACAAGCCTGTTTGGGATTGGTTCATTAGGATATTGCCAGTTGATATGATGGGTAGATGTTCTCCAGAGATGTCTGGCCCCTGGGTTCACACTGAATAGGGCAAGGGAATATTGGACCAGACTGGAGTAGTTCAATGGAAGAGGTGGAGGGTATCCTCTGAATCTTTTAGTGTGTATAGGAAAAGCCTTATTGAAGTCAAGAAATCATTGTGAGGGAAGCTTCCAATGACTACAAGAATCTAGGGTATCAAAGGGTCAGAGTTATGTAAAATCCAAAAGGTTGATTAATAGAAGTTGTACAAAAACTATTTCCCTATGAGAGAATTATTTCTCTAGTTGATATCTAATCTAGGAGAAAAATTTCAACTCTAGATATGTGGTCAAAAGTAAAAATGAGGAGTAACTTCCCCACCAATGGTTTTCTCCATTTTCATGTTGAGACAGAGTCTTGTTTTGCTGCCCTTGGTAGAGTAACCTAGTATCATATCTCACAGCAAACTTCAAGTGTTGTCATCAAGGGAAACTATTCCCTCAGATGGGACTCTAGTTGCCTGCATACCATCCAGCCATTTTTTATTCTGTAGAAATGGGGATCTCACTAGTGCTCAGTCTGGTCTCCAATTCAGAAACTCCAATTCAGATAATACAATTGATAGGGCCTCCCAAAGTGACAAGATGACAGGCATGAAGCCCCACCGCTGGCCACCAACCATAGTTTGACAAATATGCCAAATTAAATGTCTAAAGTGGGGGCTCACACCTGGAATGCTAACACTCAGGGAGGCAGAAGCAGGTGGCTCAAACTACTTGGGCACTGTGGCAGAGTACTGGACACACAGATGCTCAGGAGACTGAGACAATAGAATCTGTTGACCCAGGAGTTTCAGATTGCTGTTAGCTATGAAGACTTCAGGGCACTCTAACAAGGGGAATGTTGTCAGGCTCTGTCTCAAGAAAAAAGAAAATGATAACTTCCATAGGATGGAACAATGTGCTTTCCATGTGAATTCATGGTAACCTGTGTGTGAGCAGGGAGATAGGGTTTACTGTCTCTCAAGTGCTCTCAGGACCTGGGTATTTCTTATATTGTGAGCCTTTTGAACATCTCAAGTTTTATAAAATATTTTTATGTAGCTTCATTGAAATAAGTAGTTTACCCTTTGTAAGTACACAATTCTGTGTTTCTTATTATAGTCCAACAATTGTACAGCTATCATCACAATCTAATTTTAGAACTTTGTCTTCTCCCCACACACAAAGAATGTCAATACACACTAGTAGTCAATTTCACTTTCCCACCATCCTTCCACTTACCCCCTACTCAAGGCAGATAATTGGCCTTGTCTTGATGTTTTCCTCTGAGATCAGTCATGCTCTGTGTGGTCTTTTGTAATTTGCCTTGTTCTCTTGTCATATGATTTTAAGGTTGATTCCTATTGTGACATAAATGTGCACTTCATTTCTTTTGATTGTTGAAAAATATTCCATCGTGCGAATATAGCATGTTATATGTATCCATTCATCTTTAAATCCCATTGGTAGTCCTGAAGATGTTCCCTTCTCATCTAAGATTTGTTGTTTTTGTTGTTTTTGTAGTTTGGATGGGGCTGGGTTTGAATCTGCTACACGGGGTATATGGGGCTAGCGCCCTTCTCACTGAGCAATAGGCGCCTCTCTTCATCGAATATTTTTTAAAGATTTTATCAAAAAGGTATGTTGCCTCTGTCCAAAGCCATTTCTGTGTCTCTTGAGGCAGCCATGTGGTTTTCCGTATTGATTCTATTAATGTAGTGCGTTCTATTAGTTGATATTCCCATATTGAGCTGCTTGCAATCCTTTTAATAAATCCCATTTGGGATACATGTATAAAATATTTTGTATGCTAACAAACTTTTCCTGCACCTATACAGTATTTCTCTTCTAGATTATATGCTTTGTTTTCCCCTTTGCCCCAGAAAAATACATTGATACAATCATAGCTCAAGGAAATGCAAGCTGCTAAGGTCAAGTGATCCTCCTGATCCTTCTGAGAATCTGAGAGTACATACCCATGCCACCACTGCAGCAAAAGGTTTGCACTTATTTCTTGGACAAGTGAAGTTTTCCTATGTTGCTCCCTCTGGTCAGAAACCCCTTAGCTTCCAGTGATCTTTCTGCCTCAGCCAGTGAAATTGTTGGTATTATAGATGTGAGCTCTGGTTCTCAACCATATTTATGTTTTGGTGAATATTTTTCTCCATAATCCTCACAGATAACAGCTCATAAATTACAAAATAACAACTCTATTCAGATATAATTTACATGCTCCAAAATTCACCCATTTCAAGTATATAGCTCCAGACTACACATTCAGGGATCACTTGTAGTTTGTTTGTTTGTTACTAGAGAAGTTTCCCTTAAGGTGTAGAGAAAAGAGACAGAGGAAAGAAAGAAATGAAGGAAAGAAAGGAATGGAAAGAACAAGCGAATGAGAGTGAGACAATTGGAGGAATGAAGGATAAAGTGAGGGAGGGGCAAAGGGAGGGAATAATGGAGGGAAACAAAGAAATAGAAAACTTGGTGCGTCACACCTAAAATCCCAGCCCTCTGGCATGCTGAGATGAGTGAAGTACTTGAACAAGGGGGTGCTGAGAATGGAATGAGCTAAAGTCAGACTCTGTCTCTACTAAAAGGTGGAAAATCATCTAGGCATTTCCACAGGCACCTGTAGTCCTAACCACATGGGAGTCTCATGCAGGACGATTGCCTGAATCCTGGAACTTGAGGTTGCTATGATCTATTTTGAGGCCACAAAAAATAGGCTGGGGTACATAGGAAACCGAAACTCTAAAATACCCATACATATGCACATGCACAGACAAAACAACAAACCAACCAAGAAAGATTTTCATCATCTAAAGAGACCAAAATTACTTTGATAATTCAAGCAAAGTAGACAGGCTTAAGACCTGTGAAACTATGACCACATAGAGGCTATAGCAAGGTATAGTAAACTTTTAAGCTTCTGTCAAATGGACGTTTTGGGGTAGGTGTCAAACAAGCCGTGAAATAGCATTACAGGGGCATTGCCCGTGCCAAAGTTGTAGGACGCTGGCCTCATTAACTCAAGGATGATGAGTGAGAACCTGGCCCCAGTCAAAGTGCCAAAAAGTTAGTCGGGTGTCCTAATGGGTTCCTGTAGTCCCAGCTACTCAGGAGGCTGAGGTGGCAAATGGATCACCTAAGTTCAGGTATAGGAGCTTCCTGTGAACTGTGATGCCACAACACTTTACTGAGGGTGATAAAGTGAAACTCTGTCTCTAAAAAAGATTTTTTTTAAAAAGTGAAAAACAAATAGTGTAGTACTTAAGTGACTCCATGAACTTATGTCAGCTGTGATGCAGCCTGAGTCACAGTGCTGTACAAAATCTCAACTGTTGTGTCAGCCTAGTTCCAGGAATCTCAAACATCAATAGAATCAATAAGGCACAAATGGGACATCTCTCCTCTATGGATGGAGGGATAAGAATTTTCCTGGTTTAAACCCTTGAGGGATACCAGTTGAAGTGAGAAGAAAAGGTGACTTAGTATCTTCGCTCAGAAACCTGGATCCCAGGACATTACAGAGTGAAGTCACTACATGGTCACCATGGATGAAATCACAATGGATGTTGTCTTGGGTTACCATGTTTATGCTTAACCTTACTCCTGCTATGCATGTGTAGTGGATATCTAGGTTTTTCATTGGGTTCAAACTGTTAGAAAAGAATGAGTTTCTGTTCTCCACACTCATTTCCTGCTTCCAATAGTTTTGTTTGTAGATCTGGTCAAGGGATTGAACAAACCTTCCTTTGCTTTTCATGTCTTGTATTTGTAAGCAAGTAGAAGAGTATGGTTTATACCTAGTGCTGCCCTGGAATATTACACACCAAGAACTCAACCCCAAAGATTAGACAGTGATTTCAGAGACCTAACAGGTAAGTCACACTATTCTCCATTCTACTTTTCCCGAGTTTTTATTTTTTTCTCCAGAATAGGCTTGTTTCTCATGGTAGTTGTCCTACTGAAGATCCTCTCTCAAAATATTGTTAGGCAAAGTGTCCATTATTATATTCTGTTTCTGCAGTTATTTCTTCTGATCCTGGAAAATATCAGCCCATCTGGAAAGTTCCAACATTCCTGACCTCTGGGCAAACTTTGCCCAAACTTATCTTTTTGTGGCCACATAGAAAGTAGAAGAGATTTGGGGGGCCACAAGTTCAATACACAATCACAAATGAAACGTGATAAGCAAAAAGAGATATTGGTATAATTGTCAGGGAGAGGGGAAAGGGAGGGGAGGGGTGGGAGGAGGATGGGTAGAGGGAGGGCAATTAGTGGGAACATACCTACGGTGCATCTTAGCAGGGTACTGGCGAAACTTATTAAAGGTAGAGTATTAATGTCTTTATATAGTGATCAAGGAAATGCCATGAAGGATATCTGTAACAGTA
>CAUYON010167052.1:0-12445 GCA_963573935.1 Arctocebus calabarensis
CCAGCTACTCGGGAGGCTGAGGCAAGAGAATCGCTTAAGCCCAAGAGCTGGAGGTTGCTGTGAGCAGTGTGACGCCACGGCACTCTACCCAGGGCGATAAAGTGAGACTCTGTCTCTACAAAAAAAAAAAAAAAAAAAATATTTTTTAATCATGAGAAAAAAGTCTTCCCTCCCTCTTCCCTCCCTCTTTCCCTCCTTCTCTCCTCTCCCTTCCTCCTCTTCCTTCCTTCTTCCCTTTTTCCCTTCCTCCTCTGTTCCCTCCCTCCCTCCCTCCCCCCTCTCTCCCCCCCTCCCCCCCTCTCTTAAGTCTTTCTGTCTTCACCTTGGTAGAGAAGTAGAATAAAAGTCTATTCTAAGAAGTTACCTTATGTGGTGTGTCTTGAGATTGGGATAAGGGCTCAAATAAAATTGCACGGCTTTTCAGAATACTGTTTAGTTTCAAAGATACGCACCTTAATTGCTTATTTTACTGTCTTGGGTTTTTCAAGGTACTCATTTTGTAATATACGAGGGCTGTCTGGATAGTATCCAGCCATATAATGTGGAAAAAGAGACATACATGGCTAGATACTTACCAGATAGCTCTCATATGGATTTTAGAAGGTATCAGGAAATAAATTCTCTTATTTGTTGAGTTTTTGTTTGGAAAGTATATATGAAGAAGAGTTATGAGAGCTGCCCTAGAGTAACTCCATGGTTAGAAGTTTACCTGTGGTGTGTGAGAGGCATCTGGCACTTTCTAGTGCTGTCAACCCTAGTTTGCGTCTTCACTGCCACTCAGAATTACGTTAGCATTCGAAGTGTTGTTTGAGGTTCTTTCTTGTCAAACCATTGCTTGTACTCCTTTCAGGTTATTCTTCCTGAGATGGCCTTCTACTCATGTCACTCTCCTATTTGGCTAATGAAGCTAAGTACAGACGCATGACTGTGGGATTCAAGGTCCTCTGCAATGTGACCCCCAACCCACCTCTCCAGCTTTAATCTCTCACTCTTACTACATGTATTTGGTGTTTCCTTTGCTTCTCAAATGCTTTCTGCTATGGTCTGGGTGTGAATCCCCTTCCCCAATTCTCATGTCTGCCCAGGGGATGGTATTAGGAAATGGGGACTTTGGGAGGTGCTTAGGTAGTGAGAGCAGGGCCCTCATGAATAGGATTAGTGCCCTTCTGCAGAGACTCCAGAGAGACCCCTGCCCCTTCAGCCATGGGAGGTTATAGTGGGAAGGCGACTGCCTACCAGGAAGCAGGCCCTCCCCACACCCCAAACATGTCAGCATCTTGCTCTTGGACTTCCAGGCCTCTGGAACTGTGAAGGTTTAGAAGCCACCTGGTTTGTAGTATTTTTATGTCATGGGAGGAACACTCTTTGCCATGTTGTTACTTTTGCCTAGAATGCAGACACTTTTCTCTGCCACTCTGTTAAAATTGGTTCTTTAATATATATTTAAAATATAGGATTTTTTTTTTTGCATTCTTTATTTTTTCATAAAACCCGGTCTACAAACAAATGAGTGTAATTATCTTTCCTTTGCCCTGTGTAGCAACTGTTACTCATATAGCACATATCCTACACAGCTTTGTTGTATTCTAATGTGAAATTTTCTCTCCTTTAAAATTTAGCTTTTTTAAGACCCTGACTTTACTCATCTTCTATCTCTTGAAGTGCTGTATTCATTGAAAGTATTCAGTGCCTCTGTAAGAGACTGAGGTTTGGAATTGAAAAGTGATCAGGGAGACTGTTAAAAATTAATGTAAAACAATTGGAGAGCAGCCATATTTGACATGTGCATTGTCCAGTTGGTACTCAGGAGAAGATCAGCTCTCTTTCTCAAGTTCTGTCCATTTCTAGGAACTAAAATCAGGAGCATCATCTCCATAGAGGAGAAGAATAACTGCCAGGTTTGGTTTGGGATTCTCAGGATGTTTTACTTCTGTTACGATGACCAGTGTCTTAAGTGTGTCTTTGTTCTATGGGTATGGCATTGTTCTTGGTAAGTAGGAATCTCAAAATGTTCTAGCCTGAGTTCCCTTAAATTCAGGAGCCATCACATCACTTCATGAAAGAAAGCCACTGGCAGGGCAGGTCTGAAGCATATGCTCTGGATAACTGATTTTAGGAAAGAAACAGTTTTGGGAATGGTCCACTGTGTGTGGGTTTATCTTCTGTGGCGGGTAGTCCCAAGACTTAATGGGATGACTGGTGTCTAAGAGGTGGGCATTAAGGAAGAAGAGGATCTCTTCCTTAAGGTGCTGGGGGAAAGAGGCAAGTGGACATCAACTTTGAGGATCCCTGTAAATGGTCTGTATGATATTGGAGGAACTTATTTTCTAGGTGAAGAGATAGTGAGTTTGCTTGTAGATTAGGAAATTTGTAAGCCTGGCTCAAAGGTCAGAGAGTAGCAAACTAAGTCTTCATACAGTCTTGTTTATAGCTAATCACCATGACGTTCTTACAGTTCTTTGGTTTCCCGGAGGAGAGAGGATTCCAACACACTTCCCCTTCCTAAGTGCTGTGTTTACTTATTTTCTTTAGTTTTTGGTGTCAGGCCATTGTTAGGGCTGGCAGCAGCTTTTTAACATACATATGAAAGTATTCTCTTTCAAGTGAGATTGTCAATAGTTTAGATTTTACTCTTCTGAAATAGAGATATTAATACTAAAATGACTAAAAACAATGCAATATTTTACTTTATCTTGTCAGGAATATTTTTGTAGAAAGTGGGATTGTGTATCACTGGCTATCACCTACTTTTTCTGTCTGCTCTCCATCACAGAATCCTACTAAGTGTTAATGGTCTTACAGGTATAGGAAAAAAATGATGCTAACTCATTATCAACCATGCATTATGTGGAGTTATTTTTCTAGAAGTGGTGTGTATATATGGTCATTTGTGCGTAGATTTTTGATGGCCTTCTATAATCAGTAACAGAAGTTTGTAAGATAGTTAACTGTTGTATGTAATAATGTGGATCTAAAGAATTTTTTTTGGTATCTACCAGAGATAAATGGAAATTGGAGTAAGTATGTAGTCTCATTAGCATAATATTATGGTTAACTTCTCCAACTAGCCCAGTTTAAATCCTGGTGAATAGTTAACTGGATTGCAAAGTCTTTGGTAAATTTTCATCTTTCAGTAAAATTTTTATACAGTCCAAAGAAGAAATTTTAAGGATCTCAACCCAAATTGGTACTTATTTTTATTTTTAACCCAGTGAAGGTAGCTGTTAGAGATTTTATGTTTTTTCATCTTACTAAAGCAGGAACTTAGAAATATTGCAAATCTTTGTGTTTTATTTTTTAAAAATATATGTGTTATATTTTGTCAATCATAAAGAATGTTGGAAGTGAATTTGTAAGGGCTATATGAATCCATAATGTTCAAAGTTGTCTGTTATTAATGTTTGTTCCATACATTTCTAGTATAAAAAACTCCTATTTACAGATTCAAGATTCAGATTTTTTTCTCACTTTAGAGTAGTAGTGGCTGTTTTATTTTTATTTATTTTAAATAAAAGCAGGTATTTCAGAAAATTGTTGTGGGCCATTATGGATAGTGTGAGGTCAATTCCATTGTTACTTGCTCTTTGGAAGACTATAAAGTACAGGGTTAGAGGGGTGGTGGGTGATGTACAAGAAGCTGAACCCAGGGTAGGGCATTCTAGGCTTCCTTCAGAAGATAGCCTAAAGATGACATTAACTGTAATTGGCATTTGTTGGACTAATAGCCTTTCTTTTAAAATGCTAATGATTCATTACAATTTCCACAGTTCATAGTGAAGATACACTTGTAATTTCCTTGTTTGATTATGAGAAAGTGGAGTAATGAATGAACTCAACTTCCCACTGTTGTTGATTGTGTGGGGCAGAATTTAGGCCTCATCACCAGCACTCTTCCACTACTGTGGCCTCTTTAATTGGCTCCTGTGCACGTACAAACATAGGCCTTGGATTGGTGGAGGGACTTGGAGCTGCTTTTAAGGGACCGAGGAACTTCTAAAAACCTGGATGCAGCCAGGGTACCAATGGGTGCCTGAAAGGTCTGAGGTGGGTGCCAGAGTTTCAAAGTTAAAGGTTTCCTGCTTCACTTTTTTCTGAACCCATCAAGTCACGTGCTGCAGGTGTTTAAGCTATCAGAATTAACTTTAAAAGTTTAAGCTCTTGCCTCTCCTAAATTAATCTTAAATGAAGAATTTCTTTGTGAACTTTTAAGTATCATAAAGTTGCATTGTTTTAGCTTCTTTAAATTTACCATAACAATATTTAGGACCTACTATAGGGAAGAAAAAGAGGAAAAATAGAAATAGCTGAGGTCTTACCTTTCGTTTTCCTCTGTTTCTAGTTCAAGGTTACAAAGCTTGGAGTTTGATGTGTTGTGTTATAATATCAAATCTCTGTTTGCATTTTATTTAATAAAATCTGTAGTTTTGATGTATTTTTTCTTAATGATTATGATGATTTTGAGCATCTTTTCATGTGCTTATTGGTATTCATATAAGTACCAGTCTTTGAAAAATCTTATGTGAAGAAATGGAAATGCGTAAACATAAAAGCACTTTGCTGCATACCAAGATGTTATAATTGAGGAAAAACACTTGTATGATTGAGTTGTATGCTGAACTAGCTGCTTTTTTCATGGAATCTCCCCCCTCCTTTTTTTTTTTTAAGACAGAGCCTCAAGCCTTGGGTAGAGTGCGGTGGCATCACCGCTCACAGCAACCTCAAACTCCTGGGCTTGACTGATTCTCTTGCCTAAACCTCCCGAGTAGCTGGGACTACAGGTGCCCTGCACAACACCTGGCTACTTTTTTTTGTTATACTTGTCATTGTTTGGCAGGCCCTGGTTGGATTCGAACCCACCACGTCTGAAGCCACTTGAGCTACAAGCTACCACCCTGGAATCTCATTTTTATTTGAAGCAGTGAGAAACTGCTCTTTTAGACTTGAACATTTGACAGACATTTTTTCAAGTGATGAAATGGCACTTAAAGGAAAACAACTGATAGGTGTTTATTAGTATAGAAATTTTAAGTTTCCAAAAAAACAATTAGAATTTTACAACACCTGTGTCTGCCATTGTAAATTTGACAGCTTCCTATTACTTTAAATGCTTTTCTGGAGAGATAGGTGATAATACTAACATACGATTTTTTTTTTAAACTTTAGTGGAGGGTCTGTATAATATCAGTGAACCAATATTTTCTAACTGCACAATGGCATAAATACAAAGTACAACATCACAGGATTGACCAATGGATTTTAATTCTAACAGTGCAAAAAAATTCAGTGACATGGTTTTAGATTCCACATTGCAACTGACTTTTATTTTATTTTATTTTATTTTTTTGAGACAGAGTCTCTCTCTGTTGCCTAGACTAGAGTGCCGAGGTGTCACTAGCTCATAGCAACCTCAAACTCCTGGGTTCAAGTAGTCCTCCTATTTTAACATCCTGAGTAGCTGGGACTACTGGTGCTGGCCACACCACCCAGCTAATTTTTTAATTTGTAGTAGAAACGGAAGTCTCACTCTTGTTTAGGTTGGTCTCGAACATAATTCTTGGCTGATTGGAACAGAGTAAGCATGTGTAATAACATTCTAAAGATATAGTTATGGAGCATTTGGTTACTATTGATCTTTTTTTATTATAAATGGGAATATATAAATGAGTTACTGTGGTTGCATGTTTAGTTTGAGTAGGTCCATGATGGTGTGGACATAATAAATTCTTGGCTCATGTGGTTAGCTCTCGTCAAGAATGTTCCTAAAACAATGACATTTCAGTTCTTGTTTAAATGAAGATAGAAAACTAGATTGAGGGTGTTCCAAACATAATTATTTCCTTACAACCTTTGTACTTCAATTACATTCTCCATAGAATTCATCATCATGTGCTATAATGTTTGTTTATCTCCTCCAGTAGAGAATAAACTCACATATAGTGTCCTATTTAAATGTGTTCCAGGCAGTTGAGAATGACTCAAGTGTGGGAAATGCAGAGAAAACAGATGCAGAAGAGCTATGAGATCTTAAAAAAAAGTAGCCCTTGATTCTGATAAAGAGATGATGTGTTAGCTCACTTATCAGCACTCAATAACCTAGGTAGCTAGAATCATTATTCAAAAATGTTTATTGAGTAGCTACTTTGCACTAGATACTCTTTAGGTCATGAGGGGTGGGAGACCAAGAGAGTCCCCCCCCCACAAAAATGTTCCAGAGGCTAGCACAGAATACGTATTCAAATTTGTTGAAAAATGGACATAGGAAGAACTCTCAGCTGTTGATTAATTGCATTTAGATGAGATGATTGGACATAGACGGCAAGGTGGGAAGGCAGATGATGGGGTGTAGGGTTGCAGTATGGGCTGGAGTTTAGGGGAACCTGGGGGAAGAGTTGAAGATATTTTTGTACTTAATAACTAACTGTAAGGCTATTTGAAGGAGTCCCAAGGAGAGGTTACCAGTGCTGAATTTGGGAAGAAAAGATGAATTGAGCAGCAATTAATAAGAATTGACTAAAATTTGATGTTTTTGGAGCCTGATGCGTTGGTGAGAAGGATTTTGTAAAATGATGATTGAGGTCTATACTCTGGCACTGGATTTATGAAAGGAGTTTTGGAAAAGAATAATACTAGAAGAGAACTACTATGTTCTCTGGTATGTAGTCTTTTCAGTTCTGGAAAAAAAGGTATTAATTCTAAAACTTGACTATTCCCTTGTAGGAATGAAAATGGGGCAAAGAAAGATGTGACTGGGGATAAAGATAAGATAGTGGTTTCATCTCAGCCCTGAGGGTGGGAGTTGTGATGAGGAGCCCTGAAGGCTGGTGATGTAGTGGGAAGTTCAGGAGGACTTGAGTGCCCCTTTACTTAAATGGCCAGTCTGTTTCAGGATGTATCAATATTTTTAAAACATTGTAATTTTGAAGAGTCTTAGTTCTTACCCTAGGTGCTTCTAAAACTCTAATGAAGTGTGCGAATCCCCTGGGATTTATTACAGTGCAGCTCCTGATGGTTCCGTCCGGGTAGGACCTGAGGTCAGCATTATCACTGAGCTCGCAGGTGCTGCCGAGCCGCAGTTTCCATGGTGCACATTCTCCTTGGTCTCCTAGGAGGAATTTTAGAAAATAACCCCCAGAATGTCTTGTTGATGGCCTTCAGAGAGATCATCAGTAGCTAGCGGGGCTAATGCCACGTTCTGAAACTCCAGGGTGGTTTATTGAACAGATTCCAGGACTTAAATGCCAGAGATTTAATTGCAGGTTTAGAGAAAGGTCCAGAAAACTTTAGGTATAGTAAAGACTCCAGATAGTTGTGCAGTGTTGGGATTTTGATTGGAACTGTAGGAAAACTATATATTATCTTGGGGGGGGGGGGATTGGAATTTTGACAACTATTGAGTATTCTTTTCCAGGAGTGTAACATGTCTCTTCTTTCATTAAAAATTTTTTATTTCCATCAGTGAGTTTTTCTTCAGTTAGGACTTACAACTTTTTAAGTTTAGTCACATGTATTTTATATTGTAAATGGATTGACCTTTTCAGCAATGTAAAAAAAAAAAAGCTTGCTTTGACTAACCTGATTTTGGGGGAAGATCATATGCCTTTGGGCATGTATGCTTACAACCCTATCACTTAGGCCTAGGAACCAATAAAAACGTTATATTCTGATATAAACCTATATATCAAAAATATCCACAGCTGAATGAGAGAAACTACAGTCTGGGCGTTGAAGCTTTTAAGACAAAGCTTGTGAGTTTTTTTCTTCTTTTTTAAAAACGAGACTTGCTCTGTGTGAAATTTTAAATGTCTTACATACTGTGCTGACACAGATAAAATACCATGATAACATTATCCACTTACTTTATGTTGACATGTTTTGAGAGAGGTTTCTACTTTGTGTAGAGAATTTTATCCTCCATTGACAAATTTAGTGTGCTTAACATGTCTGAAGTAGACGGGCAACGTTTGTGCTAATAAGGAATCTGACATCAGCAAAGGACAGGTATCCTTAGAAGGCAGTTACATAGACAGTTGTGTTTTATATACAAACATTCTTTTATCTATAAAACACACACGACCAGAATTTGGGAAGGGTTCTGTTCTTTGTGTATTTCAATAAAGATACTAAAAATAAACGTTTTTTGCTGGCATATTTCTTTCAGAATCCTGATGAAAGTTACAGAGACCTTTTCCCTAGGAAAATCTGCGCACAAATCCTGCATGTGGTTCCAGTGGCTGCACAGACTTTATGTGTAAACACCCTTGCCTCATAGTCTTTGATTCCCCCAAATGTTTATGATTTTAAAATGGTATTTAAAATTTTACTTTTTAGCTACTTAGATATTTTTCATATTGGTATAAGTATTTATAATCAGCATGAATATATAGGAAGTAAAAATGTATAAAGAATTTGTTTCTAACCCATGTATAGATACTTGGTGGAGATTCTGGTCCTGATTCAAATGTGTGTGTATATTAAAGAATTTTAAGTACAAGTTCTGTCTTAATTTGGCCATTCTATCAAAAGGGCATAAAATATTTGCAAGACTGTGACTAGACTTATCTCCAAGTGTCAGAAGAATTTGGCCAGCTCTTTCCTGCTCATGTGCTTTGGTTACACTGGTGTGCCATTATGAATGGGTTACAGGTGTGCCTAGATGGTTTTCCTCTCGTTCCTCAAAGTGTCTGGCAACTCAGTTTGAAACACAATTCTTCATCCACACAGTACACTGGCCAGGCTGTTGGAAAACAACAATAATACTGGATGGTTTTCCATTAATAGGATAATTACAGATTTACTCAATGAATGTTAAGGACAAGGAATGATGGAGGTTGGCGAGAAGGGTCTGCTGGATTCTGTCTGGCAGGCCTAATCGGGGAACAAACTTGAGCTGTCTTTAAAAGCGAGAAACAGTGCAAACTGGTACTGTTCAGTTGGAAAGTCTTTGTCTTTTGAAACATTGTAGAGCATGCTTTTCTTTGTCTTTACACAGAATGTGTTAGTGTATATCTGTTTTCTGAGTCAAGGTTTTGGTATAAGGCCTTGAAGTAATAGTGGCTCTGTGCTGGCAATGGGCTCTGTGCTGGGACTTTTCTCTGTAGGCCTCACCTCCCTCCTGAAGTAATTACAGAAGGCGCTGTGTTTACTTGGCATACTTGACATTGTTACACAAAGTGCAGGCATGAGCACCAACATGTTAGGGCTAGTACAGTGATAAAGAATACTGTCAGGAAGAGATAATATATCCCATACGGTGCCCTCTGTATGTTCTGGGATGTAAAAAAAAAATGTTTATTCTTATTTGGATTGGACAACATGAAAGTACTGTTTCCTAACTCCTCATGTACATTCAGTAATACACTGCAGTGGCTTTTTGGCCTGCCTTAGACTATCATGTGTAATTTGAATTGCCCTTCAGTGAACTAGGTACTGGAATGTAGTTATGTGCGCATTGTTTAGTGTCAGGTTAGCTTAATTTCCAGGTGTTCAAAAAAATGGGCTTTTCATTTTGCATTCTTCTATGATTGTTTCATGTTAATATTTTTAAATAGAATGGTTTAAACTAGCTGTCTTCAAAACATTGAAACAGAGCCATTTTTATTTAATAAAAGTAGAATTTGTATTACAAAGTAAGCATCAAAAATTAAAACAGCAAACTCATATGTTAATGGCTTTAGATTGTATATGAGTAGCTACATGTAATATTGCATTTAAGGTTTCTAATGTAATAAATCTAAAGGTTACACATACCAAAGCTTTTAGTATCTAAAGAAGTAGTATTGGAATATGTCTAAATTTATTAAAAACTAAAATTGTATCATGTAAAGAAGTTTTTATAGGATGAGTATATTTTGAAAGTTTAGCAAACCTTTCAATGTACTTCAAAATAATACCTTTTTTTTTTTTTTTTTTTTTGAGACAGAGCCTCAAGCTGTCACCCTGGAGAGAGTGCTGTAGCATCACAGCTCCAATTCCTGGGCTGAAGCAAGTCTCCTGCCCCTGCCTCCCAAGTAGCTGGGACTACAGGCGCTAGCCACAACAGCTGGCCATTTTTTTTTTGGTTGCAGCCATCATTGTTGTTTGGTGGGCCCGGGCTGGATTCGAACCTGCCAGCTCAGGTGTACGTGGCTGGCGCCTTAGCCCGTTGAGCCACAGACGCCAAGCCAATACTACCTCTTTTTTAATGAAGTTTTTTTCTCACTTCACTTAGTAGTAGTTTTCTAACATAAATGAAGAGGGAGTTAGCACATGCTGGTGTATTCAATGAACTTGTCTTCTTCCTTTCCCTGGAGTTAGTGTTTTACCTATTCATTTATTCCCCTACAGTCTCTGTGAGTGATGGATCTATTCACAAATTCTCTCTGTAATCAGGCTTCCTTCCCTTTGTTGTAGACAATGATGTTAAACTATTTAAATATTACGTATTTTTAAACTTGTAAAACCTGAACTTCTTACCAGGTCAACTTATCTCTCTTGATTGAAGGCAGACCTAATCCTAGGTACCCAAGTGAGAAACTAGAGGTTCACCTGTCATCTTCTATCTATGAATTATCTTTAGTATCTATTTTGTGGACTATAGAAGTAGCTGTATCTGTGTATTAATGTTGTAAGTAATAGAGAAATAACTTTTCATTATAAATAATCAAATGGGGTAGATATGGCAAAAGTTCTTCACCCATACCTACTTCGACTCCCTCTTTCTAGGCTTCATGTATCTTTTTGTGACCTTTTTCTTTTTAATTTGTCTTCCATTTCTGACTTTGACTATTTATCAGTCTATTCAAACAATGCTTGCTAATCATCTTTTTTTTTTTTCCTTGAGACAGACTCTCACTTTGTAGCCCTCAGTAGAGTGCCATGGTGTCACACATCATAGCTTTAGAGCGGCCTCAAACTCGAACTCAAGTGATCCTTTAGCCTCCGTTTCCTGAGTAGCAGAACTATAGGTGCCTGACGTCTGTATAATTTTTCTATTTTTAGTAGAGGCAGGATCTTGCTCTTGCTCAGGCTGGTCTGGAACTCCTGAGCTCAGGCATTCCACCTGCCTCAGCCTCCCCAAATGCTGGAATTACAGGCATGAGCCATCACTCCTGGCTGCTAATCATCTTTTTAATTCTTGCCTTGTTTTGAACTACTTAAAGTTCTCTCTTTTCTGTTTTATTTATTGCCCTCTATTAACTGGACGTCATATACACTTTTTCCATTCTTTTTGAAGGGGTTTAACACAATGAAGACTAAAGTTAGTAACTATATGCTTTCCTATCACTACCATTTTTCTGAGAGGATATGACATTATTCTTATGGTATATGATACTATTGTTTGGGATTTTACATGTATCTGTTTAAAATGCACAAATTAGACATTGTGCTTATTGTTTTACAAGTCAATATTTAATAAAACTAGATTTTTATTCATCTTTAGACAGTTTTTTTTTTGTCTTCCTTTTATGTCAGTAGGAAGGTCTTGTATGGCCTTCCATCTAGGCTTGGTAATTTTAGATCTGACACACCCTTCTGTGGTGAAGGTTGTTTTTTATTAGCCTGAGAAGTTTTCATTTTGCCTTGATTCTAGAAAGCTTTGATGAGTATAGAATTCTATGTAGATGGTTATTTTCTTTTAACATTTTGAAGATATCTTTTCCCTGCCTGCCTTTTGCTGGTGAGACATTGGTAGTCATTCTAATTGCGTTTATGCGTAATTTGCCTGTTCTCACCAATGGCTTTGTTGTCTTGTCTTTGTGCGATACAGTTTCACTATGATGTTATAAATGAGGTTTTCTCTTTATTCTACTAGAGTTCTTTGTTGTTTGAATTTTATGATTGGTGTCTTTCATCAGTTCTGGAAAATTCTAAACCATCTATTCTGATGCCTCTTCCTGTTTCTCTTAGTCATTGGTTGTATGTTGAATTTTCTCACCTGTCCTTCAAGTCTCATAACCCTTCTTTCCTGTTCTCTGCCTTTGACCCTCTGCCCCGTTTTGGAGTAAAACGAGCCTCTGCTGCATCCAGATGCACTTTCAGCTCTCTCCCCTCAGCACCTCCCTCCCCTCAGCTCCTCCCTTCCTTCAGTTCCTCCCTCCCCTCAGCTCCTCCCTCCCTCAGCTCCTTCCCCTCAGCTCCTCCCTCCCCTCAACTCCTCCCTCCACTCCTCAGCTCCTCTCTCCCCTCAGTGCCTCTCTCCCCTCAGCTTCTCCCTCCCTCCTGTTCCTCTCTCTTCTTAGCTCTTCCCTCCCCCAGCTCCTCCCTCCCTTCAGTTCTCCTCCTTCAGCTCCTCCCTCCCCTCAGCTCCTCCCTCCCCTCAGCTCCTCCCTCCCTTCAGCTCTCCTCCTTCAGCTCCTCCCTCCCCTCAGCTCCTCCCTCCCGCTCCTCCCTCCCTTCAGCTCTCCTCCTTCAGCTCCTCCCTCCCCTCAGCTCCTCCCTCCCACTCCTCCCTACCTTCAGTTCTCCT
>CAUYON010167054.1:0-45066 GCA_963573935.1 Arctocebus calabarensis
GATCACACATGTGGTGCATATTTGAAGGGTCAGGAGAAAACTTCTAAATACGGATCAAAAATGTTTTCACATAGTAAATGGGAAAATCTCATGAATGTTATGTCAATCAGGTTGATGAAAATATCTCAGATTGTATGTGAAGCCCGCACACTGTACCCCATGATTGAACTAATGTACACAGCTATGATTAAAAAAAAAAAAAAAAAAGCACTGAAGCAGCACCTGATTCTGGGAGGGCTGCAGGGAGCTTCCAATCGGGGTGTAAGGCACATGGTGAGAGAAGGACAAGGGAAGGAGGAGGGGGCTCCCTCAAACAATCAGCTTAAGTGAACCAATAATGTGGGAACTCACTCCTTATTGAGGAAGGCACCAAGCTCTTCTGGAAAGACCTGCCCCCCCTCATGACCAAAATACGTCCCACCAGGCCCCACCTCCAACAATGGGGATCAAATTTCAACATGAGGTTTGGAAGGGCCAACATCTTAACTATATCAGCAGTTTAAAGAGATTAAATCATTTGCCCCCCGCAAGTGCTCAACTAGTAGTAGCAAAAACATACTTTGAAAGTATGCTATGTTCTTAATCATTGTGTTATTATACCTCATTTTTTGAAAGAAAATCTGTCTTTAATTCAAGGCTTTAAAATACAGAATCGCCTATTAATTTGTCTTAATTTACATTTTTATTTTTAATGCTACCTCATTTTAAGCGATTTTTACATTTAAAAATAGTTTTCCTGGCTCGGTGCCTGTGGCTCAACGGGCTAGGGCCCAGCCACGAAAACCAGAGCTGGTGGGTTCAAATCCAGCCTGGGCCTGCCAAACAATGACGGCTGCAACCCAAAAATGGCTGGGCATTGTGGCAGGCGCCTGTAGTCCCAGCTACTTGGGAGGCAGAGGCAGGAGACTCGCTTGAGCCCAGGAATTGGAGGTTGCTGTGAGCTGTGATGCCATAGCCCTCTATCCAGGGTGACAGCTTGAGGCTATGTCTCAAAAAAAAAAAAAAATACTTTTCCTTATCAAGAAAAACATTTTCAAGTCTATGTAAATATAAAAAATATGGAGAAATGGAAGAATGAAGTTCGGAGAGAGCCTCAGATCTGCTTCTCTTGGTATCTGCACGTGTGTGTGTGTGTTCTACTGAGCTTCCGTGAAGTATTTTATGGTTCACTTTGGCTTATAGCTGGATCATTAACCAAAGCACAGTGAGGACATGAAGGCATATGACTGAAGTCACCCTTAGAGGTGATGCAGGGACAAGATCTCTTTGTTGTTTAACTACTAAGGAAATTGGAGAAGACGGATACAATTCTCCCAGGAATCTGCTGGGGCCATTTTTACCACTGCAAAAAGCCGAGGACAGCAGGAATCCCAGTTTCTCGCTTCCCTCAGGGAAGCCCCAGGCAGCAGCATTTTTTTCAGTCCGTTAGAGTCTAAGGGTTCACCCTTTAGGGACTTTTCAGTATGGGAGGGAGGGAGCTGCTTACAAAGCTGCCCCATCCTGGGCAATGCCACTCTCCCCTGGCTTTTCGCTTTTTGGAACCTTCTTATCAGCATCACTGCTAAGAATTTTTGTTCTTGAGTTCTCCTTACCAGATCTCTTTCCTGCCCCCTTTTGGTAAAGACTTTGAAATCTGGGTTATTCCAAGCGCAAAGCTCTCCATGCAGCTATTTAATTCTTGCAAGAGGGTGCGAGAGAAACAATCCCTAAATGATAAAATGTACATGCTTTGCATTTCCCGCACAGCCTCGGCAGCACCATCTGTCTTAACAGAGTTTGACACTCTGGTTGGAAAGTGTGTCCAGAGCTGGAAAAGGGGCTCTGCTCTTGGCACACTGTCCACTGGGAAAACAGTAAGTGTCCTCTCCACTGAGAACTGAAATGTCAACATAACAGGCAGAGTGGGATTAAGCTGGGCTCTTGGCAACTGGTAGCAACAAAACAAAATAACTTCACTGAATAAAGAGAGACAAGAGGACGAAATGAGTGGCCTTTTCCTGGCTGTCGGTGCTGGCCTTAGAGAAAACATCTCGGAAGATTCTGGGCTCTTCCTTCTTCAACTTCTCTAAAGGTTGGACTCTAGACTCCCCTGATAGAGATTCCTTGGGATCAAGAGTTCTGGTAGGGCTTCTGAAGGCTGACCTGCCCACCTGTTGCCACTCTGCGTCATCAGAGAAGTATTGGTGTAGAAGGAACATGCACAGGGGGCTTTGTCAGAATGTAACCTACAGGCCACCTGGACCCTCTCGTGTTGTTTTTATAAAAGCAGATTCCTGGACCTCTTCTCGGATGAAATGAATCGGAGTGTTTGGATTTGAAATCTGGGAATCTGCGTTTCATCAAGCTCTCAGGGATTCTCATATCTCTTAATAGCCGAAAGCTTTTCAAAAGAGTGTTAATACTTAACTAGGTGCCAGGTACTTCCTACGTCTGGTCTCATTTATCCTTGCAAAAAATCAGATACCGTAAGTATTCTCACTTTATAAGCGAGATACTGAAGTACAAACATTTTGAGTAACTTACTATAGAGTATGTGCCAGTAGTTGGTGGAGGCAGCTTTGGAACCCAGGTGTTTTTTTCTGCTCATGACCTTGCATCGTTGAGAAGCTGCCTTGAAGAGCAGCACAAAAAGGTGAGAGTCAAAGCGATCCACATATGGGGGGGGGGGAGTGAACAATGCATACAGACATGATGAGCGTTCTGCCTTAAAAAGTGATGTTTAAAAGGGAAGGTCATTATTCAGTCAGTTTTCTCTAGTTGTATGACTTCACTAAAAATCATCTAGGTGGGTTTTCACATATGTCTGGCCATGTGCAGAGAATAAGGAATCCTATCAGGCCTTAGGGAGCACTGAGGAAGGGAATGAGGGGTACTGGGGACTCCTCTAGGGTAACAGAGCCTTGGGTGGGTTTGATCCTATACTTACTTACCATGTTGCTGAATATTACTGGCTTTGACCTTCACAAATTCAATACACCTTGTATACTGTGCTTTTCTTGTGGACGTGTTGCTGCCATGAGGATCCAAGGAATGTTTGGTGCTCTATTTTTTTTTTTTTTTTCAGACCCAGTTTAGGACTACCGCATATCCTCATGGTAGGATTACCAATCACCACTCTGACATGAGTCCCAGCCTGGAGGATAAAATTTGTGTCCCGATCTAGGATCACCTTGGGATCGCTGATCTTATGTCCTCTCTGGCTTTGTTTATCTGTTACCATCAGAATCATTCTGGGAAATGCTTAGCTCTTAAATATTGTATATTAAAGAGTAGATGTCAAAAGAGGCAGCCTGTTTCCCCTCCCTCCTTCCTGTGTTTCTCCCTCTTTCACTCCCTCCATCCTTCCTTCTTTTCTTTCTGTTCTTCCAAAACAATATTAACTGTTGTTTCCCTAGAATTAATGTCATAATATCGTGGTTTAGATAAGGGAAATGATGTCAAGTTATCAGCAAAGAAACAATGTCTTTTTAGGGGAATATTCCTGACTCATTTGATAGAAATTTAAGAGCAAGTGAGAAGGTACTGTCTTCTCGATGTTGTGAAATCTTGCCCAGGGCCTTCATACCTAGTGGGAGATCAAATACCAAACAGGACCTGTTTTGGTGTCTCAACTTCTTTATCATTTGTGGGTCTAGGTTGGCCATGCAGGTTGGATCTGATGGATTCCTGAAGGACTTCTTTTCTCATTACATAAGGCATCTGAAAGGTACACGGAGTTCTGTCTTCCCTCTCTCTCCTGTAAGTACCTAGAGTCTGCCTTCATGCTAACCTCTCTTGTAATTTTCATTCATCTTCCTTACAAAAGGGCTCACCTAACTCCAGTTTCCTGAGGATTAATTTTCAGTGAGAGGTGCTAAGAGTGTGTCCCACTAGACTCTGGTAATTATTGCTTGCTGGGTGTGACAGACATACTTCCTCCTAAAAAATATTCCATCAGGCAGGGTGAGGGCACTGAGCTGGGAGAGAGGAGACCCATGCCCCAGGTGGGTGGGGTGCTAGCCTATGTTCTCTAGGGCTTCCATGGTTTCAATGGCTTCCATTGTTTCTTTCCCCCAATACAGCTCCATGCAACTGCTGGAGTAATTTTCCCCAAACACGGCCCAAGTCACATGACCTTTTGCTTCAGCAGCTCCGCGTGGTCTGTAACAGTGGCTTTCACCCTAACTGAGCTGTGAAGCAAATCACAACTTTCGAGCAGGGATCCTGGGCACTTAAGTTTGCTCAGAGAGAAATCTTGTAGATCCCCAGGCTCCTGCTTCCCGAAGATATTAAAATCCCTTCCCAATCTGGCTGCGGATTCCTACACTAGCTCTCTGTCCTACAGGGGTCCCATGGGTGTCATGGTTGTCATGGTTAACAGTCCCACTGCTCTCTCTTCAAAGCCAGATGTCCCCAGACCCTCCCTGCACCTTGCCCACTGCCCCCCTTCTCCACCATCACACCCCATTCTGGCTCCACAGACCAGCTTATGTGTCTCTGATCTTGAACTTCTGAGCTGAAGCAATCCATCCACCTCAGCGTCCAGAGTGCCAGGATTCCAGGTCTTATGTGTCTCTGAGGCAGAGTGGGGAGCCCCTTCCTGAGACCCTAGAGCCTTTAGGATTCATGTTTTTATTATAAGTAGCATTGCGTCTTACTAAGCTTTTAAATTTTTATGTCTATTTCTCTTTCAAAAATAGGATCTCCCTGAGAATAAAAAAACTTATACAATATTATATACCTTCTACCCTGTGCCAACATCATGTTCCTTTAATATTTCTTACAGGCTATAATATGTGTAAGTCCTCCTTCATTACACTCACTTCTTTTTCCATGATTTTTGTCATTACATTATATATGTTTTTCAAGATGAACTTGATATTTTTTAAATTCAATAAGAGCAGCAGCAGCAAAGAACGTTTTAAAAAAAATAACAGGTGAAGTTGTATCATAGTTACAGGCTGGCTTATAAATAATCGGTATGTTTTTGGTCTTGTTTTTCTATCTGTATGTGCTGTGTGTTTATGTATGTGTTCAGTTCTCCTTTTATTTTCTTCAGTGATTTACAGAGAATCTTTTTTTTTTTTTCTTTTTGCAGTTTTTTTTTGGCTGGGGCCGGGTTTGAACCTGCCACCTCCGGCATATGGGGCCAGTGCCCTACTCCTTTGAGCCACAGGTGCTGCCCTACAGAGATTTTTTTTTTCAGAGATTCTTTTTAAGAAAAACAAATGTAGATGCTTTACATTGCTTGATGAGTTTATTCTTAGCTAGCTTATTATTATTCTTTATGGAGTTTTCTGTTTTATTTTTGAATTTGCTGTTGCAAGTGTGTTGGGAAGATGCTGTGTTTGTTCTGGTTTTTCACTGGCCTTCTTTAGGATATCTCATTAATTCTAACTATAGAGAATTAATATATATAGTATAATATATATACTATATATTATATATACTATACTATATGATATAATAATAATATAGTATATTACGATAATATATTATAGTATATTATCACTTATTAGAGCTTATGAATTTTCCAAATGAATAATCGATCTCTTGCTGAGAATGTTACCTTTATCCTCTTCTTTCCAACATTAATATCTCATTTTATGATTACTTTTCTCAACTAGTTATACCAAACAGAGCTTCCGTAGCAATGTATGATAAAGTTGTGGTGGCAGTCCTCACCGTCCAATTCCTGACTTTGATGGGAGTGCCTCAATTATTTAGCCTTAAGTATGAACTGATTATTGTTTTTTTAAAGATATAATTATTACCATTTTAAGGAATGTCCTTTCCAAACTTTACCATAATTTTTATTCAATGGAGGAATGAAAGTTTTTTCAAGTATTCTTTAGGCATTCATTGAGATGGTCATTTGTTTTTCTTTGATATATTAATGAATTATACTTATATAATTCCTAATACTGAATGAGTATTATGTCTTTGGAATACAACTTACATGGCCATTTTGAATTGTTCTTTTAATACTTATCTGAATCATATCAATAGACATTGTATTTATGATATTCATGTATCATAAATGATAGGAATGTGTATAGTATGTGTTGTGCGCACGCATGTGTGTGTGTGGACTTGTCAATTTTTGGATATAACTCTTCAATTAACTTTTCAAAATTAGATAAAAAACCTTCCATCTTACCAAATTCCCCGAAGCAATTCCAAAAGCTTAGGAATTATATACTATCTAAACCTGGTAATTTTTCTAAGGTATTATTTTTAACTTCTTATTTTTCCCAGTTTCATTTACCAAGTTTCTGTCTCAATGAATCATTTTGTTCATTTAGATGTTCTAGAAAATTTTCTAATACATTGACACTTTATTAGAAAATTTTGGCAGTATCAGCCAGAATTGCATACAGTATTCCTTTATAATATTAATTTTTAAGTTTTAATTATGTCATTTTATGAAAGTGATTATGAATGTTTTTCTTCTACTTTCTGCTTAACTTATTTATTTTAAATTTACTCATTTAGGCTTGGCGCCCATAGCACAGTGGTTAGGGCATCAGCCACATACACCAAAGGTGGCGGGTTCAAACAATGACAACTGCAACAAAAAATAGCTGGGCAACCAGTTTGGTGAAAATATTTCAAATTGTAAATAAAACCAGCACATTGCACCCCATGATTGCATTAATGTACACAGCTATGATTTAATTAAAAAAAAATAGCCAGGCATTGTGGCAGGCGCCTATAATCCCAGCTACTTGGGAGTTTGAGGCAAGAAAATCGCTTCAGCCCAAGAGTTTGAGGGTGCTGTGAGTTGTGGCACTATGGCACTCTACCAAGGAAGACATAGTGAAACTCTGCCTCTAAAAAAAAAATTTTTTTCTCATTTAATATTTCAGGCATGTACAGAACCATAATTTTTCTCTAAATAAACTTTGGCTGTGCACTCTGCATTTCCATGTGTAGTTTTGTCAACACACTTATTTTTCTCTAAAAACTCTGAAACTGCAAATTTGATTTCCTCTTTGATGTAAGAGTTATTCAGGGAGGTGTTTTATCACTAACACTGACTATTTTTCTGCAGGGCCACGAGAGGCATGCTCACAGCAGGGGGTGTGGGGGGGGAAGTCTAGACTCAGCACTGATAGGGGCTGCCTGGGCGGGGGAAGGGGTGGATAAGCAATCTGGATTCTTTGGAGAAGGATGTCAAAAAGAGGGCAAAGGATGCTGAAAGAAAACTTGGGACAGAATTAAAAGAAAACTTTGAGATTTTATCAAGGGCTGGCCTTGATTCCGGCTTCTCCTGCTTAACCATTGCTGTGGGTGTAGCAGCTGTGGCGTGCTGTAGGGGCCATCAAGAACCATGCCTGTCCTTCCCACCCAGCCGCTCCACTCAGGGAGCCAGCACCACACAGCAGGGTGCACGTGCCACCTGGGACGAAGAAGAGACCTATAGGACCCTCCCATTTCCCGACCTGAGGGACCTCCTTGCAGGAAATATGAAAAGGACCTCCCTATCCATGACAAAATGTGAAAAAGTGGAATAACACATTTCTTTCTCTTTCATACTTGGATTGCACCCACAGCACCAGCGCTTTTTGTCACAAATGACAGAGCAGCTCCCTTTGGCAAAGATGAATTGCATTTTTATTTTTTATTTTTTTGAACTGCATTTTTAGATCTTTTTTTTTCTTTTCACCTTTCATCGCAGCTGAAACATTGACAGTGTACAAGTAAAACTTCAAAATGACAAGCAGTGGCTTGGAGAAAGCCTGAAATGAATGGAACATGGGGTCAGCCTGTACCTCTTTCTTTGCCACAAGTGTCTAGATTCATTTTTCCTTTCCTTTGTTCATCCGGGCCAGGTTTGCTGGGTTCTGGGTCTGGGGAGATGGTGTCTGCCCACCCCTTTCCTGTTGTTTTTGATTCAGAGATTGGATAGGGCTCTCAAAGAGCTCTGGCTGAAGCAGTAGCTATGCTTCTACATTGTATGAATGGCCGCCTTGAAGTGATCTTCCTGGGTGTTCTGCCTTGGGCTAGCACTTGTGTTATAGATTCAGACACAGCAGGATATCACAAGATGGCTGGCAGCCCATGCCAGACACAGCGTGAATTTCAGTAGTAAGATCATGCTGTTTGATTTGGAACAACCCTAGGGACTAAATGAATTTTGAACAAAAACCTCTATGGGGTAGTGTTGGTTCTAGGAGAAGTTCAAGGAAGTCCATTATCAGTCTTATTCTCTTCTTTTTTGGATATTTTCTCCAAATATAATGGTGCTTTCTTTATCCCTTTAGAGAACTGGATATTTCTGTTCCCAGTTCAAATCTGTTCTCAAGAAATGGTTTGTTAGGTTCATTCATCCCGAGGCAATATTTCTTCACAGGAGAAGAGAATGCTAGTTGTCTCTTGGTACCATTCATTCAAGCCCCACAGTGCTTGAATTTTATCACAGCCCATGACTGCTCACACTAAAAAACTACATTTGCCAGTCTCTCTTGAAGCTGACTGTTACTAAGTGACTAAGTTCTGGCCTATGCTGCCTCTTCCCTACTTCTACCCTCTTATTCCACTGAGATAAGTGCAGATGGTATTGGGCACCATCTTGTGTGTTATGAAGGAGGACAACAAACTAAGGATGGCAGAGCCACAAGGTGGAAGGAGCCTGGGTCTCAGACATTGAGGGGCTTCCATATTAGCCTACCTTATGCTTAGTCTCTGTGGTTTGAGATCTGCTCCAGCAATTGATTCTGATCCTAGTGAAAATGTCCTTTGAGATGTGGGTTTTTAGGCTCTAAGTGATATAGCAGCACCTGTTCTGTCCGAAGGAATCAGTGAAGGCAGGGGTCTGGCTTCACTCTGCTACTTCAAGGGATTTGTCACCTACCTGATCTTACCTATGCTCAGCAACCTATTTCATACTTGTCAATGACAGACTTTCCATGTAAGCTTTCTCTTCCCCAGGCTCACCCAACATAGCTTATATAGGCAGGGAAAAGTTCACCATTATTTCTGAGCAAAAATTTTGAGAAATATAGATATCTTTTAAAAGATTATCTATATTTAAAAAAAAAGATTATCTATATTTATGTGTTATGTATGTTGATTTTAAAATCAGTAGTCAATTCTTTTCCTTGAGTATAAAGATCAGATGTGCCATTTCTTCTAAAAAGAAGTTATAATTTTAAATACTTCTCTGGTATGAGATATATAAGGTAAAGACAAATAACCAGAGACCATTTGTTTGAAAAAGAATTGTAAAAATGATTCAGGGCAAGGGTTGCCAAACTAAAGGCCCAGACAGCAGATGTGTTTTATGCTTTGCATGGACAGCATTGTCTCTGATGCAACTATTCACCTCTGCCTGGTGTAGGGCAGAAGCATCCACAGGCATTACATAAATGAATGGCTGTGGCTACACTGTAGTGAAACTTTATTTATAAGAACATGTGGAAGACTGGATTTGGCCTATGATCTGCAGGCTGCTGACCCCCAATTTAGGGCCTTTTAAAGCTATTCACTTTTTATGGAAGTTGTATAAAAGGTCATTTAAAGCTGTGTTTCCCAACCTCTGATACTGGTCCATGGCCTGGTAGGAGCCTAGATGCACAGTAGGAGATGAGCAAGCAGAGCTTTGTCTGTATTTACAGCCTCTCCCCCTTGCTCACATCACTGCCTGAGCTCCACCTCCTCTCAGATAAGGCATGGTATTAGATTTTCATAGAAGCACCAACCCAACCTATGTAAACTGTTCATGCAAGGGATCTAGATTGTGCATACCTAGTAAGAAGCTAATGCCTGATGATCTGAGGTAGAGAAGTAATGAATTTGAATCATCCTTATACCTTGTCAGTGGAAAAATTATCTCCCATGGTACTGATCCCTCATGCCAAAAATGTTGGAGACCACTGATTTAAAGGGTCATGTTCTGCATTCTGCTTGCCTTCAAACAGAAGTAGTGTGACAATTGCATCAATAATTATCTTATTTACAATATATTAGTGTTTCACTTGGCACTTTGCTTAAACAGGAACTCCCTTATAATTTACAAAGTAGGCAAGTGGTTTACTGATATGCAAACTCCCCACCCTGAGTAAACAATACAATACTTGTTGATAAATCTGCAAAGGAAGGGCAGAAGCTTGGGCCAGGACTCGAGGCTTCTAAGTGTTTGGGAAATACTTTGGAGGAAAGTAGGTTTTCTCAAGACAACAAATCTGAATTAATTTCTTTTTTACAGATCTAGATTTTTCTTTTAAATACTTCTTCTAGTATTTGTGCAGAAGATACTAAAAATAAGAAGGGATTGAAAGATTTGTGTCTGTCTTTCCTTTCAAAGTCAAAATTTTAGTATATGCCTTTTAAAGTGGGAACTTCGAAATTATTTTTTGGCCTTTTTCCACCTAAGGGAAGAACCAGAGATGATTGGGAATTTTTGTGCTTTCATTTATATTTAGGAAATCCTGTCAGGAAAGAGGCACACCCATTAGGCATTTAGCTAAACTGGAGAATCATGCCATAATACTGGAGGATTGATGTACGTGCTTCTAAGGTACTTTTTTGTAGTGAAGTGTCCCTGTGGTTTTGGAATGAGGAATGAGATGTTTATTTTTCTCTTGAAAACATGTGCCCATGCTTTGATTTCAATTCCTCTAAATTCAACAAGTGTTCACTGAATACTTTCTATGTGCTCGTGTCTGATATGTTGAAAGGGCAAATGAATGGGGGATCCAGGCACTTCCACAGAGAGAGGAGGCTCATGGCTTTCCGATTGATGTCTTATTCCCAGCATTTGCACAGATCGGCATCCCAGTGTCGATAAATGATTATGGTTTCCTCTACTATTAGACATTGGTAACTAAAAGTGAAAATAAGTACCCCTTTTGTCCCTCATTGCACCTAAAATGGTTGGGACTCTTCCCGGTGGCTCCCTTTTTCAGGTGCATCCTGGGAGCACATGGTTTTCAAAAATCTAACTTTGTCACTGGTACCCCCTCAGAGAAGGGTCACTGTGGCAGTGAAGGAGATCTAGGCTCACCTCATCAAACTTCTGTTTGAAACTGGGGAAAACAGAGAGTGTGGACACAAGATAACCCCTCGGCAAGCAGGGTCTCCTTTGAAAGTGATCACAGCAAATATTCGAAGCACTTTCTTTCCCGCCTCTCTCCTCTTAAGCCATATATGGTAGAGGGGCCAAAAGGAATAGCCTTATTGTTTTCAATAAAAGGAATTCTTTGATGTGGGAGACTGCACTGGGCTGTTTGCAGCTTGTGGTGGGAGGGAGTCACAGAAAGGGGAATCAAAGTTCATGGAGGAAGCTGTAGTCTTCAGGTCAAGCTAAGACGTGACCTTCAGAGCTTGCCAAGTCCACAAGGGAACATAAGTTGCCTTTGGACGGCTTTTCAGTGGCCCCTCTGTGGCCCTGAGTCCCGGGCCCTGGTGTGATGCTCTCTGATGTGATCTGGGAGGGTCAGCCCACCCAGCAGGGACCTGCCCTAGCCACAGGGAGGCTAACCAGTGGCATCGTCCAAGTGGAGACTTGGGAAGTGAAACACATCACTCTTACCTCTACACCGAAACTACGCAGCTCTGCTCAGTAGCTTATTTTCACCAATAAAGGGGAAGGAAGATTTTTTCTTTTTAAGTTTCTGACTCTACAGAATTCACTGGGGGCAAGCTAAATCGTCTTTTCCTATTTAATTAGCAACCCCCAGCCGTCCCTGGGCCCTGCTGAAATATTTCAAAATGTGTCCTGTTGATCCCGAAAATGACCATTTTCTCTGACCCAAACGCATGTTTATTTAATCCACTGAAAAGTTAGAAGTATTGCCAAACCATAGTTTTTGTTTGATTTTTATGTTTTTTTATTTTCCCAGGGACACCAGCAACATCAATTTAGAAAGGGGCCATGTTTATGGTTACCGTCTAGTCTGTTTGCCTTTCTAGCTCTCAGACATTGACCTAAGACTGTTGTGTTTGGGTTCCCAACACTACCGAGAATGCTGACATTTTAATGTCCCTCTCTCGCTCTAACTCTCCCCCTTGCTCATATAACACACTCAATATGCTCTCAATCCTAAAGGAAAGAAAACCTTTACTTAAAATATGCACACAAAGGAACTTCAAGTTTTATTTTTGCTTTGTGTCACTAGCATGGAAGAGTGATTTTTCTTTCTTTTGGAATTTGAAACTAATTTTTTGACCCAGAAGTTCGCAGTGACCTGTTGGTGGCCAGTCAGAATGGTGGGTAGAAGTTTTGGTCAGTAACTAACACCCCCTTCCAATTTAATTCCTTTCTAGGTCTCTTGAAAACGGGTTCAGATTCTTCTGAGTCCTAAACTTATTTTCTCAGGAAATTTCGGGGCCAAAAAAAAAGACTTTGAAATGAGAAAATATCATGCTAAAATAGTCACTCACCTCACAGCTATATGAATCTGGAAAAGTTCTTGAGGTTTCTTTAAATCTCAATTACTTCCTGTGCCAAATGCATATAAAACCCGCTTTTGATCCTTCTGAAGAAGAACCGTGTTCCTGATGACGACGCGGCTGAGCTGGTGTCTGCTGACAGTACAGAAGAGACATTTCCTTGCTTTTCCCAATCTCCCGCCTGCCAGTGTGTGGCCGTCTCCTTGGGTGGGTGGCCAGCCCACGGCTCTGCAGCAGACGGAAGTGTTGAGACCCAGCATGGAGGTTGCGTGATGAACGGAGGGAGGTGGTGAGGGCAGGGAAGGCAAACCCACCGCGACTGGGCTCTCTGATGTCCAGGCTATTTAGACCTTTCTTTGGTTCATTCATCCATCCTCAGAATCAACGTGGGGCAGACCTAGCCGGGCGGTGCGTGGCTGCTGCACACAGAACAGGAGTGAAGGATGGCGCCTGTTCCTGATGAACGATGGCCGTGGAAAGGACGCAGGAGGTTGTGACTGGGCCTCCTGTGCTCTTTTGACCTTCCTTACTGGAAGGTGGGAGAAATGATACCACTCAGTGCACTCTAGAGGCAGGAGGCGAGGTGACGAGAACTTTGCTGATTCCCTCTGAACGTGTGGGGAGATCACACTGGGGACAGCCTTGTGGCGAGTCCAGTATTTGGTGGTTTTGCACGGTGCTGAGCTCATTGCTGGCATGGAAAAGATGAGTGGTTCCCCCCTCCCCTCCCCCAGGCTGAAAGCCGCTGCTGCCGTAGACGTTAACAAGGTGGCCCGCTTCCTTCTTATCTTTGTTCTTACTCTTTCAGAGCGTCAGGATATTAGGTAGTAAGTCATTGGCCACTGTGCTGAGTGGCATTCTGAGCAGAGTTTACACTTAGGATCTGGCTCATATTTGCCCGATGGACTTTTTTCTAAAATCCTTTTCATTCTTTTTGGCCTTTGGACCATAACTCCAAATGGCTCTAGGCACTGGCTTAAGCCATCTCAGCTTTTTTTTTTTTTTTTTTTTTTTAATATTGAAGTATCATTAACAGGGCAAACCACAGACCCTGGTCTTAAAATAAGTAGGTTGGTTAAAAAAAAAAAAAAGCTGCAATCAAAAGTTTAAGGATTTCACCATGGCATCAGGAGCGTATTGATTAAGGCCACGAGTGCTCGAGGATCTTGGCTCTCCCACTGCTTTGATGTTGACGTATGACTTAAGAATGCTGATTAAACCAACAGCTTTTAAAAGTATCTTATAATGTAGGATGCTATTAAATACTTCCTCTGAGCTTGTAAAAGATCCCCAGAGTGCTGACCTTGACAATCTTTTAACGGAAATGTATACATGAGATGACTTGCTTTCTTTACAAAGATGCTTGACCAAGAAGATGTTGGATGTTGAGAACGTTTTGTAACCAGGAACATACAGTCATCTGAAAAGACTGGCAGAGAACAGAGAAGAGAGGGGGAGGGTTTGTGGCGGGGCAAGCAGGAGAGAGCAGGAAGGAGACATATGGAGCTAGGGTACATCATGGGATAAAGGCAGGGGAAAGCCGGCAGCAAGAAGGGGAGGATCCAGAGAGTAAGCCCCCGAGAGACAATTTATGAGACTTTCCCCCAAGAATGGAATTGTGCCTTATAAGGTATGCTAATGGAACATACTTTAGGCCTCCTGGGGGACCTTTTAAGGACCTCTTGACTTGCTGCATCTATCCATCTCTTGGTGATTATTCTGTGCCCAAGACACCATGATCGGTCCTGGACTTATGAAAGCTTTGCACACACTACCTTTACCTTTGCAGCTCCAACCACATCTCTAAGGGGCCAACCCTACAGAGAGACGTCACAGTCTCATTTGTTTAGTGGTGGAACTTCATGGAAAGATGACTAATGCAACATAGCATGCACTCTGTGGAGGATGAATCAGATTCCAAAACTATCTAAGGTCAGGTAATTTAAGTTCACAGACTCATTCTAGAAAAAATGCTACATACCTCATTGCTGACTATCACTATAGTTGCCATTATCTTAACCTAGCACTTGTTCTAGGTTAAGTTTGTGAACTTGCTTGTTATACCTCGTACAACTACAGCTCTGATGGCCATTCCAGGAAAAGAGTTCCAAAATTACTCTGAAGGGTGTTTGAACCACTAGTTGTGGTGTTGGTGCGTAGCTTCCCAAGGTGGACGCTTCCAAGGTTGACCTTAGTGATAGTTAGCAATGAGGTTGGAGAACTTTTTCTAGGATGTGTTCATGAACTCAATTGTCCGACCTCATAGTCTGATTCACTGCTGGAAAGTATTTTTCTTCCACAATGAGTTCTTTTACCAATTTCAATGAATTTCAAATTTCTTTGAAATGACAAAAGGCCATTTTTTGTTTTTAAGAGAGAAATAAATAATATGTCCAGGAAGTTGGCTTCCAAGTCTCTTTTTTCTTTGTTCATAAAAGCAGCACTGAATTAAGACTTGGGAGTGGCTCTGTGCTCAGAGATGTCACTGATGGACGCAATGGGGTGCACACTGGGGGCTTTTGGGCAGCTGAGACCTTGGTACATTGCTTGTGCATTTTGAACTGCTGTGATCTAGTTTTCCAATGCTTTCCCCCTCTGTTTTTCCCTTTTAACTAGAGTTTCTTATGTACCATCTCATGCCTTTGCTTACTTGTTTATTCACCATGCATCTTGACCTTCAACTATATGTTAGGCACAGTATCAAGCATGGGGCTTCCAAGGATACATAGGCCCAAATAGTCCCTGCCCTCAGCAGTTTAAAATCAAGCCAGGGAGGGAGACAACGTTATTAGTTTAATAGTAATTATATACATTATTTTTGTTGTGCAATATTGCTGGTTAAAAATTACAATTAAGTCATTTACAAGGTAATTTACAAAATCCCAACGACTAATGAATATAGGTAGTCACAGTCCAAATAGCTATGCACACATCATCATTTAATTATAGTGCTGATGAGAACTACATGGCAAAGTACAGACTCTGGTTAGAGTGTAAGATAGGGCAGCTTACCATAGCCAGGCAGGCTGGGGAAGTTTTTCTGATGAGGCTTTTAGCATAAGACTCGAAGAATGAGTAAAAGTTGGCAGGCGAAGAGGAAGTAGAGATGAAGAAAGTGGTTCACACAGCAACAACAGGATGAGCAAGGGCCCTGGGGCCTTTGAGACCAAGTGCCAGTCTGGCTTTTAAACCCTTTCAGGGATGCTCCAGCCTGGTGATCTTATGCTTTTCAAACAAAGTGAGTTCAAAGTGCTTCCAGTGGCCCAATTTTATGCACTGTCAATTTATTCCCAGCTACCTGTTTTTCCTCTGTCTCCCCTGTTCTCAGTCTTCTTTCCACAATGTCCAGTCATACAAAAGAGCCCACGTATTTACTGGCCTCTTCCTTGACCCTGGTCAGCAGAGCTTGGGTAGAAGACACATGTGTCTAGACAAAAGATTGCTAGTCTTTGTAAAAGTAAATGTTCCAGGTCTGACTCAACCTGACCAACAGCCAAGAGAGAGATGATAAGGCTGATGGAAAGATCTCCTTAATGAATGGTAGTAAAAAACAGCCCAAAGGGGAAGGCAAGAAACAGCCTTGGCGTTTCCTGGGGCTGCTGGCCCCAGACGGACTCCTGAAAGCACTCAGGGATAAGAGGTAGGGAGGTTATTTCATTTCCTTTTTGCTTCTTCGTGTTTTAACACTTTCCTCCCTCTGACACAATCGCTGTGCCCTGTACCTCATTCTCCTAGAAGTCACCTTTAGTTTTTGGATGGGGGGTGAATATGATCCCTTTTAAATGGGATAAGCTGTCCAGGTTACATAGTCCATAGGGATGGAGATCATTAAAGAAAGGTAACTTTGCTACTTGTCGCTTTTTCTCCTTAACCCTTTCAATCCCAGTGTGTTCATTTGCACAGAGGTTGGAAAGTTGAGCCTATGTTATCACCACAAGGATAGAGAGTGTAAGTAACAGATGGGTGGCCATTATCCAGGGTGGGGTGGTTATCACCCTATGTGCACTTAAGGGACCTTACCTCAGGGACCACTGATGTAGTAATAATCTTGCAGGTGTTTTGTTTTTCCTTCCCTGAAACAAGAGATAGAAGGAAGATTTAAATAAGTAACCAAACAAAATACTCAAAAATTTAGTGGGAAAAATTAAAACTCTAACCTGTAAAACACCATCGGGTACTGAGCCCTTTCCACCTGGGCTCTTGGTGAGTGAGTCAAGTGAGTGATCTTGGTGAGGAAAGTTGCACAGCTATTTATTTTACACAAAGGATTTTGAGGCTCAAAGAAAGTAAATCTCTGCCATATAATTAGTAAGGGGCTAAGCTAGGATTTGACAGGTGTTTTGATTTTGGGTCCAGGGATCTCTCTTCGATGCTCGCTGCCTCACTCAGGGGCTGTCAGGGACTCTGAGGCTTACTGAGCTAGGCTCCAAGAAGCCACACTTTGAGAGTAAAAACAGCTCAGTCAATGCAGGGCGTTTGCTATGGTTCCCCATGGCACCTTTGTGTGTTTGGGAGATGAAGTATTTGAAGGGCAAGATTTTTTTTTTTTTTTAATCTAGTATCCAAGAGGACACCTGAGGTTCTATAAAGGAGCTTCCAATCTTGCTCTGCTGGCTGGGAATTTGATGGCTGCCCTTAAGATCTGAAAAGGGATTAGAGCAGAATTTGGTCTCCTGTTTTACATCTAGCGTGGGTAGGTGGTTTTGGAGAAAAAAAGGGAGCATAGCATGTAGGAGAACCTCCAAGGGTTTGGGTTCCTGACGCTGAGATCTAAGCTAGCACTGTCCTCTTGCAACACCTTCTTCCGGGCTGGGAGCGTTCCTCAATGTGTAAAACGTGTATGCAACTGGGACTCAGAGAACGCACTTGTGTGGGGTCTAAAGGCTCCATGTCCTGTTTTCCCTTCTGTGTTGTCTCTTGACTCCTTGCTGCAGGGGGCGAGATGGTGAAGTGGAACAATAATGGAATTTGGAGTCAGACACAGGTCCAAATTTGGGCTGTACATTCTGGGCCTACGTGGTCTGAACTTGAGTTTTCCTATTTGGCAAGTGAAGCTAGTAGTACCTCCTCATAGGATTTCCCTGAGGATTAAATGAGCAAATAAAGGTCCTGGGCACACCCTGTCTGAGTTGGTGTGAACGTTGTTGGTGCTCACACTCTTGCATGTAAGGCCACCTCACACGTGATTATTTGTTTCTTTTGTTATGCCATATTTGTTATGTGTTTATCATTTGCTCTTCTGCTTCATCATTTGCCCTTTGCTCTAGAAGGGCAGTTATATCATCTCTAGTCCTAGAACAGAGACTGGAATGTGGTAGATATGAATAAATATTTGCTTAATAAATGTTTCTCAACTAAATACATATGTTGATGTGAAAGCACAAAGGCAGGAAGTTGAATGAAAATTTAGCATCTTAAAATCTGGAACACATGTAAACCATGAGTGGCCTGGGGGAGACAGAGCAGGGCAGGCCTATTGCAGGTCGTGCTGGGCCGAGGGAGGGTCCTCTGCGGTGGTGCAGGGGACTGCGCCATTGTGACTTCTCATCTTGACTCCCTGCACCTCTGCCACCCAGGGCTCCTCTTGGAGCTGGGGCCCAGGGTGCCAGGCTGACATGGGCAAAGGAAAAGAGGCTCCTGTTTGGACACTGAGAGTCCACCTTTTCTCTCCTGGGTCTCCGCAATCACATTCTTATGAGCTGGATAAACCTACATTTTGGAAATGAAGAAGGGTAGCTGAGCTAAGGCTTTCCTCAGCATGGAGTTGGGAGTGCTTTTTGGCCCAAAGCAGAAATTGGTTAGAACTCTGACAATTTGGGCTTAGAATAGAGCTGAGCAGGTAGACTTTTTGCTGTGTTTCCTTATGGGAAAGCCCAGAGTTTCTGCAGGAGCTGCTAAAATGTCCAGAACTTTTTACACAATTCAGGTTGGAGGATGAGCGTCAAGGGTGTGCGATACCAGCACAGTAGTTCCCAGAAAGCACGCCATAGATTCACTGTCTTTGTCAGAGGTGGTGGCACCCATAACATCGTAATGACAAGCAACAGGCTTTGCTAGTTGCCAAAACACAACTGGGGGTTGGTTAACCACAGGAAAGCTGGGGTTGGGGACAGTCTCTTCTGTTCTCGTGTTCCCTTCCTAGATAATTCAGGGTGGCCCCTAGCTCATTCTCAGAGCCAGATCTCTGTCTGCTGTCAGTAGGAAGGACTCATTTGGCACCAGCCCTGGACAGCAACTGGAGTGGGCAGGGCAGAGAGGGGGCACGCAGGGGACTGGAGGAAGCTGCTACAGCCATACGTACACAGCCTGATGCTAGAGCTGTGTCACTAGTGATCCAAAAGGCACGTGGTTGGCAGATGCCATTTACAGCCAAGTACTGAGCAAACTCAAAGAACAGCAGTCAGGAAAAAAAAAATAGTAAATTGAAACACCAGCAGTTCCCAAGTCGATGCCATTTACACATTTCTTTGTGCTTGGAGTTCACTTCTGAAATTCACTTCTTCTTGTGGGCTGGCTGGTGTAAGAAATGCAAGTGAGCTTTGGATCACTGTGTCCCTGTTTGCATCCACTTGAGCAACTTCCACACCATGACATGTCGCAGTTATTGGAGAGAACGTCTGGGCCCCTCTACTAGATGGTGAGCTCCTTGGGGTTGACAGCCTCACAAATCCACTATAGGTAACCCCTCTCCCACCCGAGCCCCGTGCCACACACACAGCTTATTGCACCACTTTGTGTGTTTAGGCACTTGGTACGTGTTTGCCGAACTGAAGAGAAAAGCTCTTTTACTTCTGCTGTCGGTGCCAGGCATAGCATGTTTTTACTGGTGAATTTTTTTCTCCCCTTCTCTTGCTCTGTGTAATCACAGTGCACTGAGCTGGCTTTTTGTCCAGGGTGGTCCCAAGCTTGGTTTTAGTAAGCCATGTCATAAGAAGAGTTAGTTGACATTTATCATGGCGAGTGATGAGCATGAGGACAGAGGGGCTCAGGGTCTCTGTGACGTGGTCCTCAAGGCAGCCCTTCCCATGTGGCTCCAGTTGGACTCCCTCAGCACCTGCATCAGGCCTATCAGACTGCAGGGATGCAAACAGCCAGGTGGGACCAGGACACCTGGGCCCTTGCAGGAGCTCAGCCACTGACTTTGAACTAGTCCTGCCACACCTTTGGGTTTTAATTTATTCATCTATGAAAGGAAGGTGTGGGTTTGAGATTGTAACGATATTTTTCAGCCCAAATAATGAGTCTGCTGTCCCCTACTCAATATTCTGTCACCTGTCATGTGAGTGTCCTCTTATACCTATTGGCATAATGATCTCCTCTGAACAGTGGTGGGACTTTTAGAATGTTCTAGCAAATGACCTGATTCTTTTTCTCTTGTGTCTCTTGGGAAAGGGCTAAGTTTATGAGTGTGGGACTAGTGTTGGGACAGGATCTCTGGAGGGAAGAGGGTATAGCATGGTTTGTCCTTGTTGGAGGAAGAGCCGTCACCTAGCAAAGGAGTTCCTAAAGTTCTAAGGGGTAGAATGTGGGGATGTGGAATATCTGACTAGGGCCTGTGGTGCTGCGCTGACTCAGACTAGCATCCCACATGCCAATCTATAGGACCAATAAGGTAGGGACATCCACTTGCCTGTTTCTTATTAGGTCAAGGAAAAAAAAGTCCAGTGTGATTCAAAATAATAGAACCCTAAAAATGTAGATTCTCTACACTTCTGGGCGTGCGCATGATTCACAACCTCCTGTGAGTATGTCCATCAGAGCCCACCTGCAGTTCAGTTCTCCCCAGGTGCTGGCCGATCCACCCCACGCTCTCCTTTGTCATCATCTGTTCCACCTTCCTTCATCTGTCAGATGGAAACAGGTGAGAGTGAAGGCCCCAGGGGCAAGCAACTTTGCTTTTCCCTCAAAGCAAAGTCACTGGAGTCACATGGGAGAAGGGTAAAGAAAATTCCTCCCCTCCAAGACTTTTGTTATGGGTAGTTTGTGCAAAGCCTGCAAAGCAATTAGCTGTCATTGGTGCTTTAATCTGCCCCCTTTAACTACTAAGGACCATGGCCAAGGAGCACTTGTGATCTGAAATGTTTCAATTCCAATGCAGATAACCTGGGGTCACGTGTAGTTGGTTAGAACAGGTGCCTGTGTTCAGGAAGGCCAGGGCACACCTTACCTCTCCAGCAGCCTTCTGGCTCTCCAGGAGCTGGAATGTGCATGTCGCTCAATCAGTGATGAGATAGATCAGTGAGTGGTAAGAGCTCTGTCCAAAGAGGGGTCATTATGGGGGAGCTCTTGTAAGCCATCCCAAACCCTGGCTCGTTATTGGTGCCTGATAAATATTTACCAAGAGCTTTGACGAATTCAAAGACTTTTTAAAATTGACACTGAGGCCACTCAGATTTGATAAAAACTGAATGATTGAGCTGGGTGAATTTAAGCAAGGTCTTCGAACTGTCTGAGCCTCAATTTTCCTAATGTGAAGATGGAGTCATAATAGCATCTACCTTTTAGGTGTGAATTCTCCTGAGAATGAAGTAACAAAGTAGGTGAAGTGCTTAGTGGAACGTCTGATGCATGGTAAGAGCTAATCACCATGGTAAGATTGTTTCTGTCTATACTATTCGTCAAAGAATTAGAGATGATATGGAAGACTGATTATAGAGTAAAAAATAAAACCTATGAGAAAAGATAAAAATGATGGATTCCTACTTGCTTCTTTCTATTCTTAAACATTGCCATGATGGTTTGGTGAGGGTTAGTCTGCACGGACAGCATCCCTGTGTTGGGAGAGGTTTGTGCTGTGTCTCTGGAAGTCAAAATGAGGGTTTTAGGGCAGTGCACTCCCTTCTGTCCAGCCACAGCTGGCAACACGGCCTGTCTTTGCGTGTTTCCCTTTTCACGTGTTCTCCAGATGAGCAATTAACATTGAACTATTCATTTTTGTGTTCTTTTTAAAGTTGAGGAAATGTCCGACGTTGGAACATACTTGCTACATGATTCTTTCAAACAGTTAAAAATTGAAATGGGTGAACTATTGTCTAGGCCTTGAATTTCTACATGAACCATTTTTTTTCTGTTTCTTTCACTGGCATATTTATTTAATATACAGTAGAACCTCTATAGTTGACCACCTCCCTACACTGACCATTTTCTTAAGTTGACTTAGTTTCCATAGACCCGACATGCACCACATGTACGTATCAGTACAGTAGGCCTCGTGCCTCATGTTGACCACCTCCGTATTTGGACCAGTTTGTTACAGTCTCGGGTGGACAACTTACAGAGGTTCTATTGTATATTATGTTTAGTTTAGCATTTAGCTATTTAGTATTTTTACTCTATTCTGTGTGTATGTATGTATAGATATGTATAATCAATGTTCATTAAGCACCTTGGAAGTGGATAGAGTGTTACAGGAGTCAGAGAATTCTTTTTACATCTAGAAAATTTCCAATCTGCCAGGAGACTAATAAATTTAGAGCACAGATAATCCCTTGTTCGATCAACAAGAGTCATTTAGCACTTGCTATATCCCAGACCCTGTTCTAGGTACTGGTGAAACAAACAAGAAGAGCTGTTTACTTTCTTAGAGCCTACGGATTATAGTAATACATGTCATGTAAGAGGAACAGCCAAGCACTCTGCGAGTTTAGAAAGAACGAAGAGCACATCCATCCGGGAAGCTTTCGGGGAGGAGAAGGGAGTAAAGACAGGAGTCTGCCAGCCGAAGGGAGAGTCAAAGGCTCCCCAGGTAGAAGGAGGAAAAGGAGGGGATGATAGACATTGTATCATCTGCTTTTGTTTACTCGTCTCTAAGCTTTTCCATCTATTGTTATGTGTTTTATTCTTCTGATTGTTGAAGTGCTGAGGCCTTAAAGTTAAATTTACCCTTGAGAGAAGATATTATCCGATGTCAGAGAACCTCAAATGATTTCTTTATCATAAATGAAACAGGTTCCTTAAGGAACACTTGTGCCTGGGGGAAGTTAAGTGGGGGAGGGGGTGATCTTGTCATCACCTGAGTTGTCTCTGGATTATGGAAAGTTGAAATGCAAGAGATTTCGCTCCCTCAGTGCTGCTGGGAGATAGTTCTAGGCTGGCAAGTATTGAAAAGATGTGGCCAAAGGTAAAAGGAAGAGCCAAAGCACTGGGCAAGTTTGTCCAGGAAGCTTTCAGGGACACTGCAAATTCAGCCTCTTTCACAGAAAACCTGGGAAGGGCAAGTCTACATCAGTTGAGTAGGATGTGATTGTGAGTGTGTGTGTGTGTAGAGTGTGAGTCCTTCCTCCTGCCTCACACACCACTGGATCTTGAGCTAACTCTGTGAGTCCCTTCAGGGCTCTCTGTCTTTGAGTGGTCATAGGCAGGAAACACGGAAACTTAGTGGTTTCCAAGGCCAGTGCTGAAATGCTGGGGGACGTTAGGCAAGTCAGTTCCCCTCCCGTGCTCCTGCGTTGGTTACTGAGAAGGAGGAAGCAAGATTCCATGAAGCACTGCGCGTTCTAGGCCGGACGGAGCATCCTGGGCTAATCGGCTCTGGCCTCGTGACTCTCTCCTTTCTATGTTATGATTTGATTGTGTTGGAGTCAACAGCCCTTCCGTGTCTGCCTGTGGTTTTACCGCAAGTCTGATCTTGAGAATGGATATATGCACAGGTCCAAAGCTTAGTCTTTAACAAGCCCTCTCCAAATCCTTCCTGAGGCTCTGGGGTAAACATGCCCTGGGAGTGAGGAGCAAGATGCAAGATGCCAGGACAGAAAGAAAACACGCCTGAGTAAATAATCAGGTGGGCAGAGCCAGCTTTGACAATTGTTTGCCTCCCTGCTCAGGCCCTTGCTCTCTGGTCCTAAAAGCAAGCAAGTCTGTCTTACACATATATATTTTTGATTGTTTGGTTTTAATGCAATAAATACTGATGAATAGCTTCCTGATGCAGGGAACTGGGCAATTCCAGAAAACAAAGAGTGCATGAAGTTGTCCCATCAGGGAAGTTAGGTTCTAGTGGGAGGAGACAGATAATAAAGCAAGGTTTTTTATTTGCAGGTGATGATAAGTGATACAAGTTGACGTAGAGGAGCTGGGGCGATAGGGAAGTTTGGATCTTTTAGATAAGGTGATCGAAGGGGGCATTTTTGAGCAGAGAGCTGGAAGCAGTGGGAGAAGCAAAGCCTGAGTGGTCTGGGGCGAGCACCCCAGGCGCAGGGCAACAGCGAGTCAGAGCTGTGAGGAGTGAGCCTGGTGTGTTCACAGAGCACGGAACAGCCTTTGCTTGAGGCTCAGACTGTGTTTAGGAATAAGATGAGGAGTGTCCCGCGGCGTGGGGATAAAGAAGAGGTGCCCAGCTAGTCCGCTGTGTCTGCTTTCTCCATCCCAATTCAGAAATGTGCAGAAATACTAGTTGCTGTCTAGTGCACTAGAAACATCTAGATTGTGCTTCTGTACTTCTAGATAGCTCAATCATCTCGATAGGATAATCTACCTCTGTAACCTCCAGAGGATTTAGCTTTGTACCTATGAGTGGGAGCTGACATGAATGAGTTGGGGGGTTAGAGTTGGGAACTAGGGATGGAAAGATACTTCAGAATTGTAGTTCCCATATCCATACTAGCTGCATCATCGGTTCCAGGACACTGTGAGGCTTGGGAGTGTCGTCTGGACCCAGGGTCTCCAGAGAAGGTCAGCAATAAGTAACCTGTGGTTCCATAGTCGTGGTATTTAATTTCCTTCTAAACGGGAACCATGGCTTCCCTTACTGGCATCCCTCCCTGCGTAGAGCACAGTAACAGGCAAATCATCTGCACAGATTCAAGGTTTATCAAGTGACCGTGTCATAATTGCGTCACAGACCCAGGAATCTCTTAAAGCTGGGAGAATCCTGGGGAGGTTCAGGCTGACTCTTGCGTATGAAAGTATGAGTTTGCTTCAAGACCAATGTGGAAAAACACCTTCTAAACTCATATCAGCATGGGCTTAGCAGTCATAAACCAATCACTTTGTCATAAAGTGGTTAGTGAGAGACACCGTCCTGATGGAGACTCATTGCCAGAGCTGTAGTAGTGACAGGATTCCAGTCTCAGGGTAACAATAACTTTTTGATGATCACATCCATAAAACAGCTGCACCAAAATTGAGAAACATGTTAGAGGACATTGTTTTTCCTATGTTTGTACAGCCCGTGCGATCTCACTGTCTGGGAGGATCTTACAGCTGCTCTTTGCTGGAGATGGTTATCTGCATTTCACATTCATCCATTTCGGGAGGGGGGAGGTCTCAAGTCAAGAAGATCCCACAACATCACTTGCAAAAAGTCTAAGGAAATATTAGCTCTTTACATCCTCTGATTCCCCTCGCTGTCATCATCATCATGGCTACTACTAGTTAGACTTTTGTATTGCTTATATGTCACCTTTTAGTTATTGTCCCTCTGGCTCTGGTACTAAATAGGGGAAGTCAACAGATTGTTGGTTAGTTTTATTTCAAAGGACAGCTAATGATCTAAATTTTATTTATAAAAGTAATAGTCCATGATACTGACCTTGATACTTCCATCTCAGTGTCCTGAAAATAATAACTCTGCATTTGTTTGTTATTATTTAAAATCTCTTACTTGCTTTGTGGTCTTGAACGTATTTCCTAGCCTCTCTAAATCTTGTTTTTATCATATGTGAAATGAGGGAAAATAATAGTAACCATGTCAAAGATCGTTGGTACAATTGCCTGAGAGTTTAAATCTATCTATAATATCTATCTATCCCACCAAATGTCTGGCATAAGTTGGGTTCAATAGGCAAAAGCTGGAATCATTAGCTACAATAATAAATAGAACTAAATAAAAACAAAGAAAGTACCGTTAAGGTACAGTAGAAAATGCCATGAAGGCTATGTTAACCAATTTGATGAAACTATTTCAGATTGTATATGAAACCAGCACATTGCACCCCATGATTGCATCAATGTACACAGCTGTGACTTAATAAAAAAAATTATTTTAAAAGATTAGTACAAAGGAAGTTATGTAGAAGACTTCAGAAACCCTGTAGCTATAATACTAAAATATCACCAAATTGACATTAAAAGGATTGAGCAAGGAAATTGTGGAGTCAAAAAATTCCATTTACTGAATACTCTCCCTCTGCCCTTTGATCTACTCTTAGCAATAAAAGAAAGAATGAGAAAAAAAAAGATACAGTATACCAATATACATGAGCTCACTGCTTAACTTTGTATAAATTCAAAGAGCTCCCAGGTAGACTGAAGTCTTCAAAATTAGGACTGGTCTCCATATGTTTACACCACTGTAGGTTAAGTGGTTTTTTTTTCTTTATTAAATCATAGAGCTGTGTAAATTAATGCAATTATAGGGTACAATGTGCTGGTTTCATATACAATCTGAAATATTTTCATCAAATTGGTTAACATAGCCTTCATGGCATTTGTTTTTTCTTTACATGTACACGTGTTTATTAGGGTTCCACTTTTTGCCTTCACAGAATTAAAAAGGCTTAAAATGGTTAAGTGGTTTAAACATTGTTTTTTCCTTCTAAATTTTCCTCATAGCTGATATGCATGTTAGATATTTATCCTTTTTTTTTTTTTTTTAGTATTATCATCCAGGGCATATGATTTTTAAAATTTTGTATAATAAAGGATGGTTTATTCAACTATGATTAGATGACTGTCTGGACAATCTAGACACTTAGCTCAAGTATGAGACTCTGAGCCTCGGCCCTTATGTGGCACTGTTGGGTGGTATATCGAGTGATACCGATTGTATCCGTTTGACAGAAGAGCACTCTGAGATATGAAGAGGAAAAGTAACCTCTCACAGTGTAACTTCACACATTTAAGTGACGTGCATACTCAGGTTTCCCCAACAATGTCATTTTCTTTTCTTTCACCATACATTGAGAAAATGAGAAATTGTAGCTAAATGTACCTTTATGTACAAAATATTCAGTACGAAAGTTTTAAAAATCTTTACAAAATATTCTCTATGTGTTGACCATCTCTTCTTAAAATTTTGTAGTGAAAATTTTATAAATAATGTTATGTCTAACTTTAATTTCTCATATTCCCTATGTATGATGACTTTAGGGGTGATCTTTGGGACACCCTGTATGTTTCACTGCCCATGCCAGTGGAAATTGTAAAACTCTTAGAAATGCTCAGACAATAAACTTTATTTCAAGGCTGGGAGAGGTTGCCTTGACCTCCCAAAAGGCTGGGATATTGCTTGAGCTCAGGAGTTTGTGACTAGCCAGAGCAAAAGTGAGAGACTCTGTCTCTAAAAATAGCCAGGTATTGTGGCAGGAACCCATAGTCCTGGCTGCTGGGGAGACTGAGGCAAGAGGATTGCTTGAGCCCAAGAGCATGAGATTGCTGTGAGCTATGATGCCTTGGCACTCAACTGAGAGTGACAAAGTGAGATTCTGTTTCAAAAAAAAATTATTTTATTGCAAATACTTCAGGCTGTTTCTACTCAGTTGAGGCATCACCAATATTATGACACAGGTCTAATTTCAAGTAGTCTTTCATTTTTTAAGATTAGGTGTCAGCCCCAAATCTTGTTCAGAAAACTAGTCACCATAACAGATTGAGGTTATCCCAAAGAAGTAGGTGATCAAGAATCCTAGAAGCTGAGGTTGACTTAGGGTCAAGGTTGTGAGATAGTGGCCCCTTTTGAGGGAATTGGGGTTGTCTTGTGCTGGAGTAGCAGCTTCAAGAAGGCTAGAGGGCTCAGTCAGAGGGACCACTGTACCCTGACCCTGGGTGTGCAGGAACAAGAAGATGGCAATAGGCTAGGCACCTCCTTTTTAGGTAAGTGTTTATGTCTTGCTCTACCCCAAGCCCCAGAACACCAGACCCTGCAAAGTTCCTACAGGCAGTTCCAGTTTAAGGCCAGTGTAAGAGGCATGAAGACCTCCCTGGCTTCCACTGAACTCTCCTGCTCAAGATCTCCCCATCTGTTTCCTATTGTCTGAAATTCCTTTGACATATCTTTAATTATGCAATACATGTACAAGATTAACGTCTTAAAAATGCAAATACAGTAAGTAATAAATCCTTTATTGAGTTTGGGAAAGAGGCTAGAAAGTGGACTTTGGAGCTGTAGAAATAAATACCTGACCTTTCTAATTTTCGTTGGCCCAGCATTACTTACTTTTATCTTGACCAGAACCTCAATGTAACAACATTTTTTAAGAATGATTCTTCATGTTCTGAACCTCTAATCACCACTCATCACCATCTATCTTGATATTCTTTCCCATGGTGAGTTCCATTGTCACCAATAGATATGTACGACACATTGGATTATTCATATGTTCTTTCCAAAGTCCTTGGTAGGGGCTTTCTGTTAAATCTAACCAGGGTCAGGGACAACGGGATTCCATGTTGCACCAGCCAAGAAAATCTAGTAAGGAGGCAATTATGGCATCATCTAGTAAATCCAGACACAATGAAGGAAAATATGGGCCTTACTCCTGAATTATATATACCAGCTGTGTATTTTGGGTTGAATGTAGCATTTTATTTCAGTGTTTATACTTTAAAAATACCCATTTGACGCCTGTTATATTCCAGAAATTGTACTCAGAGCGAGAGTTACAGCAGAGAACAGGGAAGATGAGGTTCCTCTTTGTGTAGAGCTGTGGTCTAGTGCCTAAAAGTACAGCCACAGACATCGCGAGATCTGATCAACCACTTAATTTTACAGATTAAAAAATGGAAGCACCACTGAGAGGTGAAGGGAATGGCCATTTGTTACAGCTGGTTAGTGGCAGAGCCAGAATCGTGACTTGGCTCTTCCAACTCAAAGCCCAGTTCTCTGCCATCAATTCTCTCCATCAAGTCAGTTAACACAGATCCGTGAGATAGCACCCCCATGACAGTCTCCATCTTGGTCCTTCCCCAAGCCTTCCAGGTGTCCAGAAAGGGACTTATATATTGAGGTGAATTTTGTTCATGACATCAAATTAGAGCACACATGGGTGTGATGAAGAAGCAGTGAGACGGAGCGTTGTTCCCTTGGGGGAACGTCGTCTTCTCCCCTGACCTCACCGTGTTTCTGGGCCTGCCTGAGCAGAGAAGTTTGGCCAAGTCTGGATTATTATTAAAGTGATAATTAAAGAGGGAGCAGGAAGGGAGCACGTTCCGATACCATCCAGAAGAGTCAGCACTTTCACTAGATAATGAATTCTTTGTAGCTCAGACGATTATTACTCAACTTAAGGGAGCCTGCTATACACTTGCATCTGGAATCAGTAAAGGGATATTGTCAATCCTTTTATTTAATGGCTGACTTCTTATGAAAGTACAGGAAGGTAGGTGATGGCTTTGAATCATCCCTAGTGTAGTTGCTGCTGTTCTTTACAAGACTCGTGCAGGCAACTATTAACTTCCTTTCAAGAGTGTCCTGAAGAGAGATTCATATTCCCGAGATTTTACTGGAAAATAGGAGTTTTAAAAGTTTATTGGGGATTCTTATTCTCATTTCGCATGACATTGGAAGTGCATCTGAATATGGAAGTTTGAGTTCCTGCAAACAAAGTCACCCCAGAGGCACATCCTTTCCAAGTCTCCGGACGCGTTTCATGGATGACCGTGGCCTGCATGTGCTATGCCTGTCTGTGATGAACCCAGGGTTCCTGAAATCACTGAACTGCAGCTGCCCCTCCCTCCTTTCTTTCCTACTCAAACACGCCATATGACCATATTTCCCAAACTCTTTTGACCTGTAATCCTTTCTTTCAGGAATTTCCTATGAACAATTCAGGGAACTGCTCTTCTGTAGAATAAAACTTAAGAAATAGCAACAAATGGGCATGAAACTGGGTGAGTTGGACGATGTTGCTGACCTAATCTCGCAACAGTTCCATTTATACAAGAAAGTGCACAATTCTCCAAATTCTATGTTTTAATTTTTACTGAAAGTCCAGCATTGGCGTTAAAATAGACTTTGTGAGTGAACAGAGGCACGAGGGTTATCCCCTTAGCTCTGGCTGGAGGAGAAGCTGAGGACAAGAGTGAGCCCACGGAGTGGAGGCTGGCGCCCCGGGGGGTTTATCCCGGGGAGGATGTGCCTTACCACAGCAGGGCTTCCTCAAACGTGTGCCTTCACTGACGCCTCATTTCTGGTCAGCAAAAAGAGGCAAAAAGATAATCATTCAATAGGTTAGTCATGCTGGGAAACTTATCTGTTTCAGGCACCAGTTCCTCTCACCCAGGGATGGCACATATGTGGTCCAGCTTGCACTAAAGCCATTTCCCAGTACTATCACGAATGCTGGCCATGTGCTGTTCCCAGCTTGTCATTTGTCCCTGGCTTGCGAAACTACCATCTAGGGGGCAGAAGCATTTACTCCCTTGTTTCCTCCTAATGTTCTTTGCTGTTACCTCTGAAGCAGCTGTGATCACTTCTTTGAGTGGTCAAACTGTGCAATTGTCCATTCTCCATAGAATTTTCTTTAGGGCCTAGTAAATGAATACACCCCCTCCCACACACTCGTATAACTTACTATTACCATTAGGCACATGTGCCTGCGTGTGTTGGGGGAATATAAAAATGGTGATAGTTTGCCTTTAAAGGGAGTTGAATCCATTAGATATCAAACATGTGCCAGGCTGCATGTGATCAGAGCCATGCAATTCTGCACCTTGAGCCAAGGGCCACGATATGCACTGGGCATTGTGAAAGAGGCTGCCCCACTAGTGCTCATTCCTGCCATTTATTGAACACATCCCAGATTCCTGGTATGGTTCTTGATTCCTTTACACACTCCTGTGAGTACTTCACACGTGTATGAACCATAGTGAGAATCTAAGGAAGACAGAGGAGGAAACTGAAGCATAAAGAGTTTAAGTAATTTGCCCAGGGTTGCACAGCAGTTTAGCGGTGGAGCTGGATTTAAATCCAAAGCAGTCAGGCTGCAAAGCCCTGGTCCATGTGTGCCACATGCGCTGCTCAGATTCAGAGTTGGCAGTGCAGAGAGGGGCGAAGACACTCCTGCTGAGGGGAACCTGGTCAGCCCAGTTGGGGGGAGGTGATGTTTGAATGGAAGGGGCCTGGATGGTGGGGGCTGGGCGTGACAATCAGCACAGGACGTGCAGCAGAGTGAGCGCTTGGTTATCGAATTATTTAAAGTTGGATTATTGCCTGAATAGCTAGAGAGAGAAAGATAATGCTGGAGAAGTAGGCAGTTATCAGATGGTGTGTGGTTTTGCATTTCAGTCTAAGTGGTTTAAACTTAGTACCGTGGATGGTATCTTCTCTACAACACTTGAATTTCTGCAGAGGCCAGTGTGCTGATCCATAAATACATGCTATCTTATACATTTTATCCTGTATGTTCTCTTTCTCAGTGCTTTTTTTAAGATCTTGGGGAAAAAAAATGAAACCACGCTAATCAAGCCTATCGTGAAACACTCTCGAAGTTGTGTTGAGTATGTAACTACAGAAGGTAGATGCTAGTTCTACTAGACACACCAGTCTTTGTGTGCCAGTCCATCAACTTTTCTAAGGGCATTCGCACAGGCACATATTCAGGTAGGTAAATTACAGGTGGTGTGACCCCGCTCTCTCTGGTTTCTGTGGGCACTGTCCATGACAGTGTGCCATTTTGGAAATATTGACTTGAGTATGAAACATTAGCGGTGGGTGTAGTCACTCAAAGATCATAGTGGAGAGAAGAGCCAAGAAGATATAAGAAGCTACATATTTGATGAAATTATGAGGGAGTAGAAATAAAATATAAATAGAAGGCATGGTGTAGAAAGAAATTTTTTTTGTGAATGCCTTGAGCCCAAATCTTTGGATTTCCAGTTCAGATCTGGACACTTCCTGATTTTCTCCCTATGATTAAAAGTCACTCCTTGTCAGTATTCCTTCTCCTAGACTTTTCTGCTATATTTTACATAATTTCTCATTCACTTCCTTTGGCAACTCTTTCTCCTGACACGTGTTCTCCTGGGATTCCCCCCTTTCTTACCATTCCTCGTCTCTTCTCTCTCCCACTATGCCTAAGCCTTTGCAGAAACACATTTGTTTCTGTTTACCTTTCTCTCTCTCCGTAGTTTTATCCATCTTTAAACGCTGATGTCTCAAAGTATGCGCAGACATCTTTTCTGAGCTCCCATTCTGGTTTTTGCTCAGTACTTGCAACTGGAGGATACTGCATTAACCAGCGAAGGCTCCAGGCATTTCCATAGCCACCCCCTTGGTTCCAGACTTTACTACCTTTTACTTGACATCTTCATTCCCAATGGATTTTATATGCTGCTGCTAAACTAATCCCTAAAGCATAGCTCTGATTTTGTCATTTTCTGGCCCCCAAATCTTCAGTGACTCCTGGCTTAACAGGAAAGATTTACACTCCTTTAAGTCTTTGGTACATCAGTCCATTGTCAATACAGTCCCAGCAGATAATTCCAGAATATTTACAGGTCTTTATGCTTTCACAAGCAGAATCCCTTCTATTTCTCCTCTTCAGAAGAGGAGAAATTCTATCCATTTTCCCCAAATTCTCAGAGTGCTGCCTTTTTCATAAGGCATCAGCAATTCTAAATGGAATTAATACCTCTTTTCTCTCTCCAAATTTTCGTGATTATTTTTGTTTGTTATGCAGTTAAGGCAATATCATAAAGTTATCGAACATTTACTTTACTTTCCCTGTGATACTGCTCATTTGGATTTGGCTGTTACATGAGTGTCAAGGCTCCCTGTGTGTGGCCCTCTGCTGTTAGACCATGGCTGGCCTTTCCCTTCTCTGCTCTGCTCGCAGGACCCGACCTGAGGCCATGCTGCCCACATCTCTGCATCACCAGGTTTCTTATTGGGTGGGATCAATGGGAGGCACGCGCGGGAGAAACCAGGGTCTTCTCCCCGACCCATCTGCTGTGGGAGGTGTCTTAAGGATGGCTGTATCTCCCTTGAGACTCCACCTCCCAAATTGACAGCAGTCCCTGCCTTTGGATTCTGGAAACATAGCCCCCTTGTTTTTCCTGCATAGGGATGCAGTAGCACTTGTTCTCATTTATTTCTGGATTGCTTTACCATTCCTTGATGGGCTTCTTGTTTTTCCATGAGTCTGTAGGAAACTGGTGTTCTCCGAGTCACTGTCTCAGCTTATTAAGGTCCCCTTTTCTGAGGGATGTGGGAACATGGACCAGTATGTCTGGATATGTGGGATGCCGCTGGAGTGGCGAGTCAGCAGGTGTAGATCTATTCACACTGCAGAGGGACATGGATTTGTGGTTTAAGTTCTTGATGAACTCCTTAACCTGATTTTGGATTGACTCATGGACCTGAACCTTTATTTCCATCCTTAATTTCCAAACTCTTAAGAAAGTAGCACAAGGGATGGAAAGGATTCCGTGAGGAAATAACTTGGTAGCATATGGGATGAGCTTGAAGGGGGAGGAAATTTAACTACTGGCATAGATGAGCACTGCCACAAAATGCTGTGAGAAGTAATGACTTTGGATCTGGAGAAGAAGGCTGACTTGCTCAGTCAACATTATTGCTGGGTCCTGTGGCTCACACCTGTAACCCTAGCACTCTGGGAGGCAGAGATGGGAAGAGCACTTCGTGTCAGGAGTCCAGGTCCGGCCTGAGCAAGAGTGAGACCAAGTTGCCACTGAAAATAGAAAATTCATCCAGGTGTGATGGTACACACTTATAGTTGCAGCTACTTAGGAGGCTGGGGCAGGAGGGTCACTTGAGCCCAGGAGTTTGAGGTTGCTGTGAGCTGTAAAAATGCTGCTTCACTCTAGCCAGAGTGACAGAGTAAGATCTGGTCTTAACAAACAAACAAACAAAAAAAGGAAAAAGAAAAGAAAAAAATCAAGTAATTATTTATTGGGTGCCAAAGATCCTTCTTCGACTCAAACTTTAGTCAAGCTCCTCTGAGTCCTCTGACCAGCCCTGACCTTGAGCTTCCCTGTCTGGGTTCATAGAAACCAGAGTGAGCAAGAATCCACTAAGTCAGGGCAGTGCCTGTGGCTCAGTGTGTAGGGCGCTGGCCCCATATACCAAGGGGGGCGGGTTCGGCCCCCAGCCAAACTGCAACAACAAAAAATATAGCCAGGTGTTGTGGTGGGCGCCTGTAGTCCCAGCTACTTGAGAGGCTGAAGCAAGAGAATCGCTTAAGCCCAGGAGTTGGAGGTTGCTGTGAGCTGTGACGTTACAGCACTCTACTAAGGGTGGCAAAGTGAGACTCTGTCTCTAAAAAAACCCAAAAAACTTCTAAGTCAGTTTAGAGAAAATCCCCCACCTTTGGAATGTGACTGCCCTCATTGATATCTTATCATCCTGGCCTGCCTTAAGCAATTGTGTTATCAAGTCAGTTTAGCCAGAGATCCCTAACCCTGATATTTCTGTAGTAATTTTCTATCCACTGTCTCTTGCCCACCTTGCTCCTCCACTGGATAAATGGATACATCTCCACTGTCCTTGTTGGTGTCAGAGTTGAGCCCAACCTCTGTTCCTCACTGCAAGACCACTTTGTGGGTGAGTCCATATTACTTACAGCCATGCCCCGGCCCCTTAAATAAAGTCTGCCTCACCATCTTTAACCAGTGTTAAATAAAATTTATTGGCGGCCATTGATTGCACTGAGTGCCTGCATCAAGCTCCAACAGGTCAATCCAAAATGGAGTTGCTCGTGCTAAGGTTCCATATCACCAAAGCTAACCCTAAGCTGCTTGCTTTTAAGAGCTTAGCTCTGGAGAAATCAGGAGAGAGATGGTAGCCAAGTCCCTAAAGGGGCAAGTTTTCTGAAAATACAAGAGATTCACAGCAACCAATCAAAAAGGGCCTAACTTAGGCAGCACTGTAAGGAAGTCACCACTGTTTTAACCCTAAAGGAAAAGAACCAAAGTAAAATAAGGTAACCTGATATTAACCAATCTTCTTTTTTCTTCTATGCTGTTTCCTTATTCTGGCTCAAGCTACCTCATAAAAACCAGTTGTTCTTCCTCACCCATCATAGCAACTGTCTATTTTGTAGACCGGATGCTACCTGGCCCATAGATCATTAATAGAAGCCAATTAGATCTTTAAAACTCCATTTGTTGTAATGTTGTTCTTTGACACGAGTGGCATAGGTAGCTTGTTTTTCTTTACCACCAGTACTGTGGTTGGCATAAGGAATTCACAAGAAGTTGCTAACAAGTTTCTGATTTTATCTTAAGAAAGTAGAATCGCTTTTGGTTTCCTATGCTAACTTTTACAGACAAAAGTTGTGAACAACCATTTGTTTGTTCAGATTCCTGGAGTTGAAAGCCATGGGGGAAAGCACACATTCAGCTTTTCATCCCTGTAACAAGGCATAGTGTTTAAAGTTTTTTAAAAATGTTTGTCTGCATTGATAGGGAACACAGACATTTTAAAATAAGTTTGTTCCAGGTTGGCAGGAGGGTTCTGAGAGAGTGAAGTTGGGACCTCTGGCCTGGAGGGCTGGCCTGGTAATAATTTGTTCACTGCTGTGTGTGTCTGGAAATCAGCTGGGATTTTAGTTTTAACAGTACTTTTTTCTCCCAAAGCCGACTGTGTTCATGACTATTCACATTAAATGCACATGGTTTTGATATGAGATATCTCTGAGAGTTTGCTATGCTTCCCAGGTGAGAAACCTTAGCTGCCCTTCTCACCATGAGACTAGCAGGCTTAGTGCAGCAGCCTGGGACCTCCCACCTTGCTCGGAGTCTCTGCTTTCTCCCCAGCAACTTTGGGAATGGTCTGATTGCCTATCTAGAACAAGACGGAGCTTGTGTGTGAGTGTGCATGCTCGTTCAGAGTTCCCTGGGTCTTTGTAGCACACCTAGCTCACAAGGGAGGAGGCCGAGAGTCTTTCGGGCACCTGGGCATGGCTTAGCTTTTCCTCTGCTAGATCATTTCCTTATTTAAGGAACAATTCTTGAGTACCTACTGTATGCCAGGCCATTGCTTCTGTTAGAAACGAGTAAGTCACAGGTGTTAAACTCAAGGAAGTGTGGCTATAATCCATACTGCTTTTAAGTGCTAATTATGTAATTTTATAATTTTTGGCATGAGATACAGGAAGATAGGTTTAGCAGTCTATTAATACTCTTCACATGGTTAAGTCAACCTCATGGGGAGGGGCAAAGCAGTAGATGGGAGAGACGGATGTTATTGACAAAAGACCCTTTTCCTAAAATGTCTCTCTTTCATTCCTAAAGTTCCCACAGTATTTTTTACATTTCTGTTTTAGGCAACAAACATTTTTACTCAACAGATTTCTTTTTTTGATTAATCAATTCATTAAACTTAGTAAAATGACAGTTCAAACTATTTCATCAGCTTAAAGTCTTCCTAGTACTCTAAAACTTTCTGAGTCTGGATTACTTTTTCTTTTTTTTCCTTTTTGTTTGTGGTTCTCCTTCCTACGCTCTTGCTTTTTTCTGGGTACAAGAATAACAACCATAGGTATGGGGGTTGGAGCTTCTTGATTTCTACATGGAGAGGAAGAGAACTGAGCCAGTGTGAGTGTGAATGTGGTCCCAGCAAGTTAAGGATTGTGGCAGTGGTAGTCTGCTAATAGTGAGCTGGCTACTGAGTCAGGTACTGAGAACAGGTTGGGGTTGGATGAAGGGGTTGTAACATCATGGCCCAATTATGGTTGGGGAAAGTGAAATTTGTGGCTGAGTCAGTGCAATCTAGTTGTTTTTGGTATAATCTGGTGGTTGGTTCTTGTGTATAGGCGTACATATGAAGGCACTTGGGTGTATGTGTTTATGTCACAAAAATAGACAGAGAGAGAGCTAGATAGAGATAACACAGGTATAAGATGTCTGGTTATTGCTCATTCATCTATGTGAGCCCCAAAGACACATCTAACAGTGGGAATTTCAAGCTAGACAAAAGAAAAAGCTATTGATTTTCCTGGCTGGTGGGGAGGTGATTTCGAAACATTTCTGACTTTGTGGTACCCTCAAAATACTGCTTGAAGCCTTCTGAGGATTTAGAATACCTGAATGTTTTCTGGATTGAAAATGAAGAGAATAATGTTGGACCATCGCAAACGTCTTGGGTCTAGCCCACAGCAGGCCTCTCAGAGGTTGTCTAAACCCAGCACGTGGATGTGGTCTCATCAGAGTGAGGGCTGCCATGTTGCAGGCCAACTAAGCCCAGCACATTGACGTGGTCTCGGCAGAGTGAGAGCTGCCATGTTACAGGCCAACTGAGCCCAGCATATTGATGTGGTCTCAGCAAAGTGAGGGCTGCCATGTTATAGGCCAACTGAGCCCAACACATCAACGTGGTCTTGGCAGAGTGAGGGCTGCCATGTTGCAGGCCAACTGAGCCCAGTGCATGGACGTGGTCTCAGCATAGTGAGGGCTGCCATGTTACAGGCCAACTGAGCCCAGCACATGGACGTGGTCTCGGCAGAGTGAGGGATGAGCCCAACACATCAATGTGGTCTCAGCAGAGTGAGAGCTGCCATATTGCAGGCCAACTGAGCCCAGTGCATGGACGTGGTCTTGGCAGAGTGAGGGCTGCCATGTTGCAGGCCAACTGAGCCCAGTGCATGGATGTGGTCTCAGCACAGTGAGGGCTGCCATGTTGCAGGCTCAACTGAGCCTGGAACATGGACGTGGTCTTGGCAGAGTGAGGGCTCCTATATTGCAGTCCAACTGAGCCCAGCACATTGATGTGGTCTTGACAGAGTTAGGGCTGCCGTGTTAGAGGCCCAACTGAGTCCAGCACATTGATGTGGTCTCGGCAGAGTGAGGGCTGCCATGTTACAGGCCAACTGATCCCAGTACTTGGATGTGGTCTCAGCAGAGTGAGGTCTGCCATATTGCAGGCCAACTGAGCCCAGCACATTGATGTGGTCTCAGCAGAGTGAGAGCTGCTGTTTTGAAGGCCATTCCATGGCACAGCTCAGGGTATGTCTTTTACCTACATTGTTTTATTTAATCCTTTCCATGAATTCATGAAACAAATATCAGATGAAGAAATTGTGGTGCTTAAGATCAAGGGATCAGGGGATGCTATTAGGGGATTTTGGTACAGTGTTATTTATGTTGCACAATGGCTTGAGTCTTCCTTGACCTGTGATTTTTGCATTCATGAATGGATTTCTGATAAGATTCTCTATCCTGGCTTAGTAAGAAAAGGTCACAGGTCCTCTTGGTCTTGGAGCTGTACAATGACGCAGAGAAGAGGCCTGAACTTCCACATTGCTTGGTTTCCTCGCATGCTAGCTTGCCTTCCTCAGTTCTATGATGCAATGACCTCCTTTCGACTGTGCTCATAACTTGGTGTGAATGCAGGGCAGTGGGACATCTGCCCTTTGAAGACCACAATAGAAGCTGTTGTGTACTCTCTGACAGCATAAGTGTCAGTGGAGCAAGTCAGGAGTTGCCCCAGCCTGGGGAATCCGGATGTTAAGTATCAGATGGCGTAAGAAAGAATTTCATTGATACTGCTGTAGAAGTTGTTGATTTTGTTCATTTTTGGTTCCCAGCTAGCTTTTAGTTCCAAAACCAGAATTTGTTATTTTCTACAGAGTTTGCGTTTATTTTAAATTTCTGAATTTTCACATTGAAAAAGATCAGTCTGCCTAAAACAGCAAAAATCAACCCTTACTCAGTTTCCCAGGTGAAATTAGGCCTGTTCTCCCATGGCTCACAGTCTTCATTCTAGTATGGCAGATTGTACTTTTCTTTGGGCTGTAATCTGCAAAATTATTTTTAATGTAAAAGTAACTACAACAATAATAAACTCTCTTTGGTCCCATTCTTTCATCTTTGAGTTCACCATCAGTTCTTTCTTCCTGATCCTGGGGCTCTGTCTGTAACTCTTCCTTTCAACCTTTCCTTGGATTTCCCAGGATGTTTTACATTTGGATACAAGGCATATAATTCTACCTCTGGACTTGCACTCTAAGATTTGTATCAGTTTTAGGGGCCTGGCACAAATAGAATTCCACTCCCAAAGTTGAACTGAAGAAATCTTAATGGAGAGACTAGGCTGAAGGGGAGGGCAGGTGCAGAGGAAGTTGAGGAGTTGGCACTGGAGTGAGCATCCACCCGTGTATCTGGGCCTAGAGGAGCAGGGAGTGTGGGAGGAACAATAGTGTTACTGAATCTCAGGACCAGAGCCACTGAAGACAGGCTGCTGGACTAGGAATGCAGTTGTGCAGAGAGGTGATCATAGCCACCCTCAGAGATGAAGGAAGTGGGAAGCAGGGGGAGAAATTCTCCATGTCTTTCTCCTGCCTTCTCCCACTTCCCATGGGTTCCTCCCAGTGTGTGAACAGAATGGACACATGGAAGGCAAGACACCTGGGTGACCGGGGGTGGGGGTTTGGTGCCTGAAGCCCAGAGTAGGGCCAAGAAGGAATGAGGGTGGATCTGAGCAAGTGGGAGCAGTTAATGTGCAATGAGCAGCACAGTACCCTACTCATCTTTGGGTCCCCAGTGGCTAGTGCTGTGCCCAGTACTGAGTGGAAACTCAAGTGTCTTTTAAATGCAATGAAATGGGACGAGATCTGAGCTCAGCGGGTTTGACTCCCAGATTTTAGAGCAGCAGAACGTTATCAAGATCACTTATTGAAGGCCCTGCAAGTAGTAGCGGCTAAGTAACCATGGGCAGTCTTCTGAATTCTATGCCTGGTGCTCCTTCCATGCCAGGCACCACCATCGGCACATGCTGGCTGGTCACTCTTCTCAGAGCATGCTCTGCCTCTGGGCTCAGTTGGTCCCTCTTCTCAGAGCATGTTCCTTTCAGGCTTGTAGTTCTGTATCCTGCTTCTGACCTCATTCCTGGAGCAGCTCTCCTTTCCTTCCCCTTCTCAATTGCATGCATTTCCAGGTACCAGGGCTGAGTGTGCTGGGTAATGGGCTCAGTCCTGGACTCACCAAAGTGAGTAAGGTCATGGGGTCTCTACGCTTGCTCACATCCACTTCTTTATGCTGGCCACCTCCTGGGCTTGGAAGCGATTTCATCCTATGACCCCCTTCCAACTCCTGTCCTCCACTCGAGTCTCACCTGTGGGGGCGCCTCCCCTGAGAAGTGGCCCCGACTCCCTCTTTCCTGACATTGACCTCCTTGTGTTGTTATATTCTTTATCACGTTCACTCCCTTACTTGATGATGAGCACTCAAAGTGTGGCACGATCCCCATCACAAGTAGGTCTTAGTGAATACTTGATGGCAGATTGAAGAGTGGGCGGATGAAGGAATAGGTTCGCGTGGGCCTGCGTTTGGTGGTTGGCTTCTTTCTCTGCTTCCACGGTTACATTCCACGCACACTGAGATCAACATGGTCCATTCTTAGAGATGATTCTTCTGTTCATGGAACACCTATCACGTGCGAAGGCTGCTCCATTTCCCCTTTGGTGAAGACACTGAGTTGCAGAGGAAATTGACTTGCCCAATGTCCCAGGGCCTGCAGTTCTGTGCTGAAACCTGACCCCACGACTGCCTTACTCTTGAGTGTGTGAACCATGACCCATTGTTTAAGAATCTATGCCCAAATACTAAAATCGGAATGATACAGAGAAGATTAGCATGGCCCCTGTGCAAGGATGACACACAAATTCATGACATGTTCCGTATTTTTACTGAGTCACTATTGCAGGCATAAGCACGATGTTACTCCAAAGAAGTAAAGCTTTTTTAAGACAAAAGAAGATGTAGGAAGACTTACTTGTTATGTTCACCTGAGCTTGTGTACATAGGTGGATTTGTGTACTTTTAAAAATAAAGCAATACCCAAAAAATACTGATTGATTTATGAAAAATCAATTGTAAAATTGAAATTTTTACAATTGTAAAATTTTTTTCACTTGTAAAATTGAAATGTTTAATTAAATGCTATAGGAAGAACATTCCCCCCCCACCCTCACTCACCCCCATCTGTCCTACTGCAAATGTAACCAGCTGCCTTTCACTGAACTTTTTTATGGTGCCTAGGCAGTCGTCATGCCCTTTGCTAATGACTTTCAAAGATTCAGGTAAACATCAAGTTTTTTATTTTCTTTTTTTTTTTTGAGACAGAGCCTCAAGCTGTCACCCTGGGTAGAGTGCCATAGCATCACAGTTCACAGCAACCTCCAATTCCTGGGCTCAAGCAAGTCTCTTGCCTCCGCCTCCCAAGTAGCTGGGACTACAGGCGCCCGCCACAACGGCTGGCCATTTTTTGGTTGCAGCCGTCATTGTTGTTTGGCGGGCCCTGGGGCTGGATTCGAACCAGCTCAGGTGTACGTACGTGGCTGGCGCCTTAGCCCGCTGAGCCACAGGCGCCGAGCCGAGTTTTTTATTTTCTTAAGTGACCTTTGGTGCCCATATGCGTGCATACAATGAGCATATTTTATCATCTTGTGACATTCGAAAGGGAGTGAAATCTCTGTTTTTGAAAGAGGGGCAGATTGAGTTTGATGCAATTGAGCAACTCACCCCAGGTCTCCCCATGAATAACGGCATCATTTAGACCACAAGTAGGAAAGAAAAGGGAAGTAAGCACAATGTGTTCCGTGACTCCCTGTCTCTCTATCAGACCTTTCCTTGGTCTCCGTTAAACATTGAACTGCAGTCTAATGAAGCTCGGAGATGAGGCTCCTCCTAGGACAAACTGGATTTTTTATTGGATAGCTTTAAGATTAAAAAATACTGTATAACTCAAAAGTATTCATCCACAATGGTAGACATAGAATGACAGACAACCCCTCAGTAATCTGGGCAGGCATCAATTGCTAATATTGTGAATCCATATCACAGACTCATCAAAGAGTAAGGTGTAGGTTTCTCCCATCATCTGATATGTTAGTAGCTTCCGAGGGGATGCTGTGGGCCATTTCTGTTCTCTTTTATATCTCTTTCCTGATGTACACAAGAATCGAGAGATGACCTTCAGGCTAAACCTGGAGCTGTCCACAGCATAGAAGACACCTAAGTTGACTCGGGCTTGGAGGAAGTATGAAGCTTGGTGCAGACAAAGTTTAACTTAACATGTTTTATCTTAAGTATGACTCGCATTTTATGTAGAAGGCAAACCCAGAGATAAGTTATTTGGTGAGAACTTGCTCTGGTGTATTCTGAAACTGCAGTTGGTTATACAATTCTAGGAAAAGCAAAGGAATGCTTCAGGTCTTCAGATGAGTGTATACCCGAGAGAGGAAGAGAGAGAGAGAGGAGAAGAAGAAGACGAAAAGGAACAAGAAGAAGAAAGAGAGAGAAGAAAAGCTGTTTTGGTCAGTACGTCTCTGGTCCCTCACATTGAGGCACTGCATTGTCATGGGTGTGGGTCTGGCAATTGACCCCCCCAGACACCAGTTTGGCTGGTGCTGCACAAGGATCAAGCATCTGTGAAAACGAACAGTGGGGACTACTCCTGGCCATGCCTCTGGAGCAGTGGACACTCGAACAGGGTTGTTGTGTGGGGAGGACAGGGAGTCTGGTGGCGTGGAGGCTGGGGCAGGGACAGTTTCTCATACATACAGGTGCCAGGCACCACGGATTTGTTTACCTGTTTGTGCTCTGTGTGTATGTGCGTATAAGGGGTCATGGGCATGTGTGGGTTTTGTCTTTCTCCCCCTTAATATTTTATTTAATTAATTAATTTATTTTTTGAGACAGAGTCTCACTTTGTCACCCTTGGTAAAGTGCTGTGGCGTCACAGCTCACAGCAACCTCCAGCTCTTGGGCTTAGGCAATGCTCTTGCCTCAGCCTCCTGAGTAGCTGGGACTACAGGTGCCCACCAGAACACCCAGCTATTTTTTGGTTGCAGTTTGGCTGGGGCCAGGTTCAAACCCGCCACCCTTGGTATATGGGGCTGGCACCCTACCCACTGAGGCATAGGTGCCGCCTATTTTATTTTATGTTATTATAGTGGGTTTTGTATTTCTCCCCCTTAATATTTTATTTCATTTTAAAGAATAAAGCACTTTCTTTAACTGCCATTCATGTTATGTATATAAGAAGACTCAGTGTAAAAACAAATAAATGGGCTATGGTTCAGAGTTACATAAAAACTCCAAATGTTTACAATTTTTTAACTTAATTTTTATTAAATCATAACTGTATACGTTCATGGGGTGCAATGTGGTGATTTGATATACAATGTAGAATGCTTAAATCAAGCTCATTAACACAACCATCACCTCACTTACTTATTTTTGTGGTAAAACATTTATAATCTACTCTTAGTTGTTGAGGGAGGGTATTTGATGGGACCTCCCCTAATGTACACAATGCAAGGGTACATTGCAAGATCCTTTAATATTTGAAATGGTCTCCTGCCTGGATTCTGCCCCTGAACTTGCCACAACACTAAGCTTGTTCTTCCATTCCCGAGCAGCACCTCAGATCACCAGGTACTTGAACCTAACGAGGATAAAGAGCGTGGCTATTTCTTACCCACCCCGCTTGGTTACTGCCTCACCTCCATTAGGGTCTTGACCTTCACTTCTTTGCATTCTTCCCTATCATTTTACATCATTGTTTCAGCATCTAGCAATTGCCTGCAAAACTGGAATGCATTTTTAGAATATATCCTAAGAAGAAAGTGGTAAATTTGCCCTGGACTGTGGTTTTCATATTTAAGGGCTGTCCCTCTGTCACTGCGCTATGCTGGCACGTTTGCAGAGTACTGCCATTGTCGTCACCAGATGCCACAGGTGGAGCCGAGGTCCGAGGCTGGAAGCTTGTTTGCATTGCAGTCCACACCTCACATTCTTCTCCAGGTTCCAGAATCCTGGGGTAAAGACAGAAACTTTTTTTTCCATTTAAAAAAGAATGTAAACCTCTCAAAGACCTTTGGTTATTATTATTATTTTTTTAATTTGGGAAGTTAGAGGTAGATTCTAACTGAGAACATCTTTTCTCAACCAACAGATAAAATACACTTTGGCAAAGATACATACTTCGAGAAGATACATACTTCTCGGTGAACAACAGGTTTTGGTGTTTGAAGTCATGAACTTAACATTTAGATATTAAACATGCCCTTTTCACAGGACATGTTCAGTACTCAGATTCCAAAGTAACATTTAGTGAATGGCTAATGTGGTACAAGGCAAGCAACTTACCTCTTATTATTTGGTCCCATTTCTGAGGAGATGAATTCTGTCCAGAGAAGATGCCGGGACACTAGGCTGCTGGCTGGTGGCAGTAGGGATCATCTGCTTGGTGCAGTGGGTCATTCTGTGCTATAATTTAACGTGCAAGGATAGGCTCTTAGTTCAGAAATAAACCTGTTTTGGATTCTTCCTAGATTTCTAGCATTTTAAAAAGCAAAGTCTCTTAGAAAAATTAACCATGTTCATTCATTCACTCATTCATTTATTCCATGAATATTGAATGAACCACTTAATGTACAAAGCACTTAGGAATAAGAACATTGAATAAGATAGTCATTTTCTCCTGCTCGCATAGAATTTAGATTCCAATAGGGAAAGAAGACATTAACAAAGACTAAATTGTAATTGTCTTGAAGGTGGAACAATTTAAGTGCTATGAGAAAAAATAATGGGAGATGCTCAATGCCAATATTCTAGAAAAGTGACATTTAGGTAAAAATAAGATGAATGAAAAGAAATTAGCTAAGGAGGTGGGCTGGGGCTGGGGAGGAAGATTGTGGTTTGGGCAAGGACATGGCTTGTGATAAGGTCCTGAGGCAGGCAGGTGTGGTTAGGGAACTAAACGGAGCTGAGCAGGTACAAGGGAGAGTGGGTGGGGTGAGGTCAGGTGATGAGGTCATGGGTTTTAGCTTTATTCTAAGAACTTTGGGAAGCCCTGGCCAGTTTTGACAGGAGGAGGACGCAATCAGATCTGCGGCTCAAGAAGAGGGGCAGACTGCTAGCGGGGAGGGGAATAAAAGGTGGTGAAGGAGAATGAAGGGACGCAGAAATGAGGCTATTTCAACATCTCAGCTAGAGGTGAAGCGGCCGTTGAGGCTTTGAGCGTTGAGTTGAGGCTTTGCTCCTCTTCTGTGTGGGGGTGCTCCAGGGGGATTAACTGGTGTCGACCAAGGTGCACTCCCTGGGCGCTCCCTGGGCGCTCTCCCTGTGGAGGTGAGAGGGGGCACGAGAGGGCTGGCACCGAATCCTCTGCACCGACTGCGCACCTGTCAGTTTGGTTTGTGTTTCGGGATGATCCGTGGGCTACTGTGTGCGTCCTTAGGGCTTAGCACCCTGTGAGAGCGAAAGCAGTAGCTTCAGTGACCTCTGGCTTTTAGAATAGGCAGTGAAGGTCTGATTATTTAACAACCGTCTTCCTTCCTTTTTCCTTTCCTTTCCTTTCCTTTTTCTTTTCCCCTTCCCTTCCCTTCCCTTTCCTTTCCTTTCTCCTTTCTTTTCTCCTTTCCTTTCCTTTCCACCTTACCTTACCTTCTTTCCCTTCAGATAGAAATGTGGACCCTTTTCATAGGACATGTTCAGTACTCAGATTCCAAAATAACATTTATTGAATGGCTAATGTGGTACAAAGCAAGTAATTTACCTCTTATTATTTGATCCCATTCCTTCCCTTCCCTTCCCTTTCCTCCCCTCCCTTTCCTTCCTTCCCTCCCCTCCCCTCCCTTCCCTCCCTTCCCTTCCCTTTCCTTCCTTCCCTCCCCTCCCCTCCCTTCCCTTCCCTCCCCTCCCTTCCCTTCCCTCCCCTCCCCTCCCTTCCCTTCCCTTCCCCCTCGCCTTTCCTTCCTTCCCTTCCCTCCCCTTCCCTTCCCTTCCCTT